>PVLC010002619.1:0-111294 GCA_004027655.1 Graphiurus murinus | reverse complement strand
GCCGGGCGTGGTGGCGCACGCTTGTAATCCCAGCATTCGGGAGGCTGAGACCGGAGGATCCGGGTTCGCGGCCAGCCTCAGCTACCTAGTGAGGCACTCCGCAACTTAGTGAGACTCGGTTTCAAAATAAAGACTAAAAAATAGGGCTGGGGGTATAGCTCGGAGGTAGAATGCCCCTGAGTTCAATCCCCAGTACCGCCAAAAAAAAAAAAACCAAAAAAAAAAAAAAAAAAGAAATGTGTTACAAGTCAGTTCTAGAACTCACTGGGATACTGTCCTTATATTGTAATGACCCCCCCACCTCATGTAACACAGATATGCCTTTCATTATAAATGGCATTTTTTTTTATGACCTTAGCCCATCCAATGACCATCAACAAGTGATAGGACAGAACCAACCAAAAAATAACAGCACCTTCTGAAACTTGAACAGTTATTTCTTTCCTTCTATCTTAAGAGGGAAATCTTTTTCCCATCACTGGCCTCGTTTAGTGCTGAATGTATGGAGAATGAGCCCACTCATTTCCTTACACACATTAACAAAATTTTACACATAAAATGCATTAATATTTTAATGTTTTATCAACAACTATTAAGATTTGCGAAACTAGCTTATGTGATGCTAGATACAGCAAGATTACTTCTATAAGGCCCATCAGCTCTTGCTGGGTCATTTCCTGGTATGCTTGGGTAACAGATTTGTTTAGTGGCAACAGGGCAGACACTGAAGCCATCTGAATTTGGCGTTGAATTCTTAAGTCATTTCTACCTGGTCGTCTTGGGAAAATTCATTAATTCCTCTGGGTCTTTACTTTTTTTGCAGAAAATGGAGATGCTAATAATTATTTCATGAGATTTTTAGGAACAATGACATATTCAAAAGAATCAGTATGGCCTACTGTTGGGGTCTTAACCCGGAAGGCCCGGAGAGACCTTGCCCCAAGATGGCGCCTGGCAGACTGCCAGGAGCAGCTGACTGCCGAATAACTATCAGGTGGTAACATCCTTGCCATGTCAGAATGCATGCACCAGCATGGCCCAAGAATGCTCCCAGGTGAGAGCTGTAGGGCTGCACGCAGGCACCTCATGGCTCAAGCCCTGATTGGCTCTAAGCCTACTCCCCTTTTTGTCCCACGTTTTACTGCTTGGGTTGATAAGTAGCATCCTCCATTCCGGAGGAGAAAGAGAGGAGAAGAGAAAGGAGGGAAAAACAGCGCACAATAAAAGAAGCTTGAACCAGCAACGCGTGATTGTCGTCTCCTTGGGTCCTCAAGGGTGGAGGTCCAGCGCAGGGGGCGATAGCCTACACACTAGACTACTGGCCATCAACCAGCATAGCTGCACTTACAGGCTGGAGGGCAGCCCTGGCTGCTGCCATCAGAGAGCATGTAATAAACGTTAGCTGTTACTGTTAGTTTCTTATTTAGTGCTTTGACTTTTTTCTTCCTATGGAGAATATCAAAGTTTTCCATGCTCCCCCAAAATATATTTATATATTTTATACATGAATATGTGTATATTATATATTAACGTAAAATGCTTCTTTACCTTAATCTGGCTATTCAGAAGATCTGGTAATGGAGATCAATTAAAATACTGGGAAAGCAAAAGACAAACTTAACCTCTCATCACTAGGCATCTCTGGAGAATTACATGACCTCAGGCCCCATTCCGGTTGCCTTCATCCATAATTTAAGAAAGTTTCTGGAGCCCTTTTAAAATAATAACGTGAGTGCTGAAGACAGCTGTTAACATCCCATTTACAAAACCCTGCAAAGCGGGCTCTGTGCCATCTCTCGCACTCATGGTAGTGATAGCAGCCACAATAAAAAGACTCAAGACACTGAGTTCTAAATCTCAGCCCTGCCACTAATGAGCTATGTGACCTTGGGCAAGACTCCTCCATCCTCATTTGTGAAAAGGGACCACAGTGCCTGCTCCCGCTGCCAATGGATGGGCTGAGGCTCAAACGAGAAGCTGTGCTTTGGAAAGCACGGTGCAGTGTAAAGCCAGGGCAGTGTGATTTCAGTGACAATGGCCTTGGGGTGAGCCCCAGCAGAAGCACCAGTGCCAAAGCAACCAGCTATTGAGTTTCAATTAGGAAACCCTGGCTGGGCAAAGCAAGTCAGGGAGGCAGGAGTGTCAAGGATTGTCCAGTGGTACTTAGAAAGCAGGAGACTCAGCTCCAGCCAAGGAAAATCTCTCCCTTACCATTAGAATTGGGGGCAATGGCTTCAGCGTGAGAAATCTGAATCTTTATTTTGTTTAAACTTTTTATTAGTGCATTGTAATTATACATCATAGGTTCAGAGTGATAAATGCATACATGCAGGCAGCATTTCTTGTATGTTTCCCTCCAGTTACCTCCCCACCCCCCCATAGATAGTCTTTACATGGATACAACTTCATGCATGCTTAGAAGACCCCCCCCCAAATCAGTGAAAGATTGCTAGAGGTGGAAAGCAAATTCAGCAGAGTAGTGAACTACAAAAATCAACTTACAAAAATTAATAGCCTTTCTATATACCAATCATCAATTTACTGAAAAGGAAATACGGGGAAAAAAATTCCATTCATGATAGTCCCCAAAAGAATACTTAGGTACAACTCTAGCCAAGAAATTAAAAGACCTTTAGGATGAAAACTATAGAACACTTAAGAAAGAAATAGAAGATTTTAGAAGATGGAAAGACCTCCTATGTTTCTGGATAGGCAAAATAAACCATCAAAATGGCTGTACTACCAAGGGCAATATACAGATTTAATGCAATCCCCATTAAAATACCAATATCGTTCTTCACAGAAATAGAAAAAACACTCTTAAAATTCACATAGAAAAACAAATCACCCAGACTAGCCAAAGCAATTTTTTTTTTTTTTTTTTTTTTTTTTTTGCGGTACTGGGGATTGAACTCAGGAGCATTCTACCTCCAAGCTATACCCCCAGCCCTATTTTTTATTCTTTATTTTGAAACCGGGTCTCACTAAGTTGTGGAGTGCCTCACTAGGTAGCTGAGGCTGGCCACGAACCTGGATCCTCCGGTCTCAGCCTCCCAAATTCTGGAATTACAAGCGTGCGCCACCATGCCCGGCTAAAGCAATTCTTTTTTTTTTTTTTTTTTTTAAAGCAATTCTTAAAAACAAAAACCACATCAGACTACTCAACTTCAAACTATACTAGAAGCTACAGTAATATAAGAACATAATAGTGCTGGCACAAAAACAGACACATAGATCAGTGAAACAGAAGATACAGAAACAAACCTTCACACTTACAGCAACTTCATCTTTGACAAAAGGGCCAAAAACAGACACTGGAGAAAACACAGCCTTTTCAACAAACAGTCCTGGGAAAACTGGTTATCCATATGCAAAAAAATGGAACTAAACCCCAATCTCTCACCCTGCACAAGAGTCAACTCAAGATGAAGAAAGGATCTTGAAAATTAGACCAGAGATTTTGCAACTACTAGAAGGGGGCATAGAAACTTGAATCTTAAAGCCACTGAGAACACAGAGATGGCCCGGGACAGAAAGAAAGGGAAATCATGTTTGTCTTGGCAAAATTGTGAAGTTGACCACATTTATTTTCAGCATCATTTTCACCTTTCCTTTCTGAGACTAGCCCTATTTTCTTCTGCTTCCTTGAAACCTCAACCCCAGTGTGCAGGCACAGAGGGGCCCAGTGTACCTCCTTGCCAGCCGGCACAGCATACCTCATTCTACAAGTAGGCACACAGCCAGCCCTGACCACTCTGGAAAATGATCTGTGCTCTGAAAAGTATACCATCTCCCAACAGCTGAGAATGACAAGTCCTCCTACTCCACCCCAGCCCTACCTGGAGTAAGTTATTATAGAGTAAACTAATTCACAAGAATTGCCAAAGACTCGCATGTTTTTATAGGTCATCCTGTAATGGTTTTTTTTTTTTTTTTTTTTGGTGGTAGTATTGGGGATTGAACCCAGGGGCATTCTAGCTCTGAGCAACATTCCCAGCTCTATTTTTTTTTTTTTATTCTTTATTTTCAAACAGGGTCTCACTAAGTTGCAGAGGACCTCACCTGGTCACGAACCTGTGATCTTCCTGTCTCAGCCTCCCCGGTATTGGGATTACAAGAGTGTATCACCACACCTGGCTTAGTTTCATTTTAAAAAAAAAAATTCAGAAGATAAGGTCTTAATATAGTATTCCCCGAAGAGTCCTAACTAGGAAATTAGATGATCACCTTTTTAGGTAGCACCTTGATCAAAATCCAGCTTTACTGCTTACTTGCCATATGACAATGGGAAAGTAACTTAACCTTTCAGTGTCCCTTTCATTATTAGTAAATAGGGGTTATACTGTTTTTTACCTGAAGGGATTGATGTTAAGAATAAAAAGTTAATATACGACAAGCATTTAGAATCATGCCTATCACACATGGTACAGGAGTTCATTTTTTAAAGTTACATATTTATTTTGCAGTTATCTACCCCACCCACTCCCCATCCCTTCCAAAAAGAACAATGCCTTCTCTAAGAGTTAGTAATCTAAACTCCTGATAGCCCTGCCCTGTCAGTTTTCTATCTTCAAAACATACCTCCTATCTAAGAAGGAGGATAAGAATAAGGAGGAGGAGGAAGAACAAGAAAAAGAACAAGAAGAGAGCATCTTTGAACTTATTTCCAGCCTAGGGTACAGCCCCTTGCTGTCCCTCTCTTTCAACTTTTCTCAAGTTTAAAATCCCTGTGAGCGAGTGAGCGAGCAATCTCTCTCTCTCTCTCTTCCCTTCTTTACATATTGGTACACTTCCTTTACATTTCCATGCATGTGCTTCAAGATTCGCTTTCTTATCACCCATTTAATCCTTAAACCATCATAACACAAACTTTCCTATTTCATTTCACTACTTGCTAAGCCCAGTAGGCACACCCCAGCACACACCTGGCTGACCGACTGTACATCAGGTGATACTGACTCTTGGAAATGGTACATTACTCCCACTGGCTATTTCTTCCCTGTCTTCTTCAGCTTCCTCTTTCTCATCTCATCCCTGAACCACCTCTACTGCCTGCCACTCGTGCTCTTTGCACATTAGGAAATTCCCCTCTTGTCCTCTTGTCTTGTGTATATAGAAGGATATGAGGACAATGTATGAGCATGTGAGGAAAGGGTGTTCGAGGGGAATGACCAGAATCAGCAAGACAAGAGAGCTTAAAGTGTGCTGTGAGCACAGGAGGCACTGAGCATCCTGGGAGATTCCTTATGAGCTGGAATCCATCCCCTAGAGATGAAGGCAGGGCATCCTCAGAAGCTTGGACTATTTTGTTGGCAGCAAACTGTCCAAGAAGAGCTGGGAGCAACCACCTCTCTGCCACATTTCTCCCACTTCCTATAACTAAGCCATCCCAAATCCTAGCTTTTCTTCCTATCAAACATTTCCAACATAAGCTCCTCTCTGTTTCTTTCTTTTCCCTTATTATCCTAGTGCACATGACTTCAGCTTTTTTTTTTTTTCCAAGTCTTTCCAAACCATGACCAAACTTTCCATAGCAGCTAATTCATTAGAAAACAACAACAGATGAACTATGACTTCTCAAGGGAAGGCTAGGGCACTGTAGGCATGGAGCTCACCTCTGATGCAGAGAGAGTGCAGTCTCTACGCGGCCTCCTTGCCCATGCTACCGCCCTTCCCACTGTGATGCATTTAGCAGGCCACTTAAATCTCTGACTCCACTATGCGCTCAAGGAGGGGAGGGTTCAGTAGCCTCAGAGGCTTCTCCACCATCCAGCGCAATTCATAGTGCTGAGCGTAAGACAGGTGTTCAAGGAATACTCATTGTTCAAATAAAAGAGTGATTTTCACGAATTGCATACTGGCTACACAGGTGAATTTGGAAGGCAGCATGAAAAAGCAATGATGAAATAACAGCCCACACCTGGGACTCCTTAGGAAAAAAGGATGCAAAAACGGAGTCGGCTGATATCCAGAGAAACACTGAGATCTGACCCAAGCACTCAAAAGAACTGCAGAGTACAGTGAAACCATGCTTTGATTTAATTATGATGCTGTTTTTCCTTAAGTTTCTGAAAGACAAGTAGCAAACTAGAACCAAACTCCCAAATTACCTGGGACAAAGAAGAAATAACAGCATGGTTTCAAAGCAAGGACTCTGGAATATTGGGAATTTGTCGACAAAGTTCACTTCTGCTACACATACACTGTGTGGGCTGGCAAAAAAATTCTTTTCTCTGGACCTAAATCCCGTTAATTACTAGAAAGGAGGAAAGCCCTACCTATCTCTTTGCCTTATGAGAACTAAATTTTAGAAAATGACACAAAGATCTTGGCTCAGAAGAGGCACAAAGTAACCTTAGTTCTTTTGTGTTTTCAACAAATTGTGGCGCACCAGACTCGGCTGCCAGCATTGGAGATTGATCAGAGAATAAAAATATGAAATGGCCGTTCTCATGGATCAGAGATCACTTGTTTACAGCGCCTATGTGAACAGGATAAAAATCCCCCCTGGTCCATCTTCTCATAAAAATATAATGTCCATATACAAATTGTTCCTGCAGTTGTAAGGGATTCAAAAACCCCATGATATCCTTCGATCCCCCTCTTGGGACCTCAGATGAAGGACCTAGCCCTCCATCACTGTTGCTAAAATGTTTGGTAAGAACAACTCATGGGACGTCTTCGATTTAGGGCCCAATTTCTGACTGACCCCAAAAGAACAGTCCAGGAGACTCTTCATCTAAGACAACACTACCTAAAAAGATCTCAGAGTCTTCAGCACCAGCTCACCTTCCTAACCTTACTCACCATATTCTATGACTATAAGAGTCTGGCACATGGTAAGCCCTCAAGAAACACTGTTGAATGAAGAAAGAAAAACTATTCTACTTCTAAGCAACAAGAAGTGAAGGCTATTCATGCATATATTTCCTAGATGGCTCTAACACAAAAATCTCCCTCCCACAGCTTATCCAGGCAGAAATATTTACAAAATGACTATGATGTAAAAAGGCTAGGATTTCTCAAAAAACAGAACAAATACGGAAGTCCAGAGTTGGGCCAACAGCAAGCACTGACACCCACCTGTCACTACTTTCAGAGATGCGAGAGAGGGAAAAAGCTGATGTCCCCAGAAGGTGGAAAGACAGCCACCTCATTTACATCTCTATTTCTTGATCACTGGTTGCTCCTTCTCCTGCTCCTGTAAATGACTGGACATCAAGAACCAAGCAAGATAAAGCACATCTACGGAAGCCTGGTTAATAACATCCCTTCACCTCCCTGTAACTCACAGGTGGCTCTCCAAAAACGAAATGTGAAACCATCAACATCAAACATCACATCAACAGTACAGTACATAAAAGATTGCAGACTCAAATGACAATATAATATATAATGCATTTAAATGGCATTCTCAGAAAAGGTAAAAGTATAGAGAAAATTCAGAGCAGTGTTGTCAGGGACCAAGTATAGGGGGAAAGAGAAGAAACTTGCTGGTGGGGGTGTTGGAATTGTTCTATATCTTGATTGCAGTAGTGGTTGTAAGACTGCATATATTCTCCCAAATTCACAGAACTATATATAATTCATGCCTATATATAATCCATACTTAAAAATTTTTAAACAATCAAAGTGAGAAAGAATATACTTCAAGTGAGCACTGAATAGTTTGATACCTTGCTTAAAAGAGAAGCTGAAATTCTCACTTTATTTCCCATTTTACTATAGTTAGGTTATAGTTGCAGATGTGTGTTAATTCACAGGACATAAAAATAATCATTTTTATTTGTTGCATTAACTTCTGCAACAAGAATTATGCTCGCAGGACAAAATACCTTTTGCTGCACATTTGACTTTCCACAGCCCCCTTGAGAAGGGCATCATTTCTTCCCAAGGTACATCAGAGCATCTCTTTTCACAAAAGCTGCCCCTGAATCCTTACAAGGTCCTAATATTCCTCAGGTGACTATCAAGGCAACATCTTAGTCCATTTTCTCTTGTTTAATGGTTATATGGCCTAACTCAATCATATTTTAATTGGGCCATAGTTTTATGATTCCAGCAGTTTTCCAACATCATTTACAGAGTCCATTAATTTTTCCCTCCTTTGAAAGAGCTGAAATTTCTCTTTGTAATCAACTTGCTGTGCATATATATTGTGTGGTTGGGTAATGTCAGCTAATCAGAGAGAGACCCGGCCACCCAATTGCTTATGTTAAGTGGCAAGTGATGAATTTTTGGCAGAAAAAATTATGTAAATGACAGGAACTATTCCTATCCTGATAGCTTTTACATCCCTCTGTTGCCTCATAGCTATGGGTATGAGGTTAGATCACAAATACATCAAACAAAGTATTTTTAACTTCAGGATGCCTTATATTTTATCAATTACATTTTGTTTGCCTTATCCCAACTCTGAGAACCTATCTTCCTTCATTGAGCACATACTATTACAGTTTTACCATGGGGTTATAAAACCATCTTAGATGCCTTCCTAAGCATGGCAGGAAGATAGGGAGAGGTAGACAGCATTCCTCACCATCACGTGGTTTAACATTTACTGAGTAATCACTGAGCAACCTGAATCCAGGTCTTAAGTGCTTCCTTGATACTAATTCAACCCTCCCACCTTGCCCATGAGGTCATTCCTATTAACATTCCCCTTGGATAGATGGACAGAGCAGTCTCCAGGCTGTTCAGTGAATTGCCCAAGGACATACCACAGGTCCTCAGTTGTTCAACCCTTGGCCGGCTGGCAGCCTGCACATTTAAACTCTCTCTCCCATGGTGAGAGCCATGCACCTCGGAGGCAGTGTGCACCGAGAGCAGGCCTGAACTCATTCTGTCCTAGGTCTCAAAGACAGCTTTAGCTCCAAGGGCCACACCCTACAGCCAGTCAAAAACATCTGTCGGGTCACTTGAGAGCTGGGGTGTGCAGAACAGAATACCACCGACTCCTTCTCCAGCAGCAAGGCAGCTCTGAGGAGCAGGAGGAGCAAAGAACCCCACTTGACAAGCAGTTCCTCCAGACCCCAGCACTCCAGGGAGGCTGTAGCAGGCAGGAAGGCGGGCCACCCCGTCACCAGCAGCTGCCACCCCATCCTGCTCTTCACTCTGGGAGGCAAACGATGAAGCAGCTTCTTGCACCCACACTTTAGAAAAATCAGACTAAATATAGCCACGTTTGCTCTCTTGAGCCGGCTCAGAGCAGGGGCGGGGCTACACTCCACTCCAGAAGATCCTGGAGGAATCTGCTTGATTTACAAGGGAGCAGCTCCCTTTGCTTGCTCCAAGGGTTGCAGAAGGAGCACACACAAGATTCACCTGGGCTGTGGGGTGTGCCGAAGGTTTGGCCAAGTAGATCATAGAGCGCTTAGGAAAAAGAACGCACCAGACCTGACTTAGGAGCCTTCTTGTTTGTGTTCATGAACCACCACCCCCCCAAGATTTGGGTAGAAGCCCGTCAGGAAGCCTACGTTTTACATCCACTACTGTTTCATGCCCTTTCCCCCTCTCCACCCATCCAAGTCCTACTCAAAGGCTCACTCAAAGGCGACTCCTTTCGCTAGGCGATCCCCATCCAGCTCAGAACTAAATGCTCCATTTGTTCTCGGCCCTCCCACGCTATGTTGCTTGTGCTTTTATTTAGCACTTATATCATCCAGCCGAATCGGCTTCTCTGTTTCCTTCTCCAAAGTGGAGGCTGAGGTGGGGGTAGAAGGTCAGGGGGGCCTCAGCTCCCTCCACCAAACCTCTCGGAGCTCCTCGAACATGTCAGCAGAAAATGTAAAACCTGCCCAAATGCCAGGGAATTGGGAATTTGCAATAGCCCCTCTTACTCCTAAGGAGTCACACACACACACACATCCCTGGGATTCAATCATGGGCTTCAAGTTCCTGGATGACCCTCTTGTTACGCGTCACCCACCGCAGCTACTGTGAGTCAAAACTGCAGCCTGGGGCCATGCCAGCAAAGCTTCTCACCATCTCCCCTGCTTAGCACCAGTTCTCTTGGATTCTAGTGTAAAAGAAGGGCCACGCCCAGGAGAAAGTCGGGAGGGGATGAAAGGAATGAGTAAGGGCTGGGCTGTGACAGAAGCACTGTCTGAAGGGACAATAGACAGGAGGGGCAGGAGCCACTGACGCAGCAAGTTTCCGCCCAGGTTTGAGGCCCTGCTTCTTGTTCACACAGTCACCGCACAGGAATTTACAATGCTGAGCAGCTAGTCACCATTCCCGTGTGTGTCTGAAAACTCAGTGATCAACAGAAGCTTCTGGGGCAGGGGACGCGGAACTGATAGGCTAGAAAACAAAGGGAATAGAAAAGATGACCCTTGGTGGTACAGGACATGGTGGAAAACCGGGGAGCCTTGAGTTCCACAATGCTGTGGCACTGCGGGGATGAGCATCTATTAGGGAAACTCGTCCACAGTCCCACTCCTTACGTCTGCTCTGCAGCTGAATATAGCGGGGAGCTCTCTGAAGCACTTGCAGGGGCCACTATGGAAACCAAAAGCATTCATGATCTTACTTGCTCACTCGTTCAGCCTTCAAGGAGGGTGTGGCCACAGGCCAGGTATTTGATAAGATGAAAAGGTAGTTAGAAAAGTACAGGTGGAGCCAGGCATGGTGGCGGACGCTTGTAATCCCAGCATTCGGGAGGCTGAGACAGGAGGATCCGGGTTCGAGGCCAGCCTCAGCTACCTAGTGAGGCCCTCCGCAACTTAGGGAAACCCTATTTCAAAATAAAGAATAAAAAATAAGGCTGGGGGTATAGCTCAGAGGTGGAATGCCACTAAGTTCAATCCTCAGTACCTCAGTACCACAAAAAAAAAACCAAAAAACAAAAAAAAAGTACAGATGGGCTAGCACTGAGAGTCATACAAGGGCAGGAGGAAGCTGCTTTCCCTTCCTTAAGTCATCTGAGGAAATTCATCAGAAGGATACTCCTGGCCCTTCTCTACATCTATGTGGGGGGGGGGGGGGGTACTGGGGATTGAACCCAGGGATGTTATACCTCTGAGCTCTACTCCCAGCTCCATTTTACTTTGAGACAGGATCTAAGTTGCTGAGAGTCTCACTAAAGTCCTGAGGCTGGCTTTGAACCTGTGATCCTCCTGTCTAGGCCTACTAAGTACTGGGATTACAGGCATGCGCCCCCATACCCTGCTCTTTCTACATCCCCTTAGAGGCTGTTCTTAGGAGAAAAGAAAACAACTGTCTGGTGTGCAAGTCTGTGAAAGGCAGGAAGCACAGGTGCCTTGACCCCTCTTTCCCTCCCTTGGGTCCCACCTGGTGGCTACAGGAGCCCATACTCTCTCTGCTCTTGGGCTCTCAGTGGTACAGAGGGAGGTGCTTCTCTAGGGACAGGTTCACTGCTGGGCTACAGGATCAGCAGCCTGCTTTGCTGCCTATCCAAAGCCAGACAGATCAAAACTATTCCAAGGCCTCCATAAGGCCTTGTGATAAAGGTGACATTTTAATCTCCCTGGTCTCTCCTTTAACTCTGGCTTAGTCTTCAATTCAAGGTGGGTACAGGGTCAGCATTTACTGGCACCCAAAGGCAAGGGTATCTCTTTCCACCTCTTCCCAACCACTATTACTGAAGACATATAAGATTCCAGGAATGGACAGGTTTTCACTCCTTTACAGCAAGAAAACTTTAGATTTTGATCACTGAATGACTTATCAGATCATTTTATAAAGCCAATTCATTCAGTTCAGATGGAAAATTCAGATCCCCTATCATGGTATTAAGGGCACAAAGACTTCCATCTGAAAAATTTTTATCTTTGTATTACAAGGGTTGCCGGGGGTGAGTTTGACAATGCTAAAAATTGGAAACCATTTTTCTCGTTTTTTTGCCATGCAAGAGGAGCTGTTCTATGCAACCTGGAAAAGAAACACCATGTACTGTTTATCCACTTTAATTTCTCATAAAACTCTAAGGATGAAGGAGGAAAAGAACAGAGGATAAGAAGAAAAACCCTTTCTAGCTCTTTGGAATCATGCATTTATACTTCATTCATGAAACAATTATCACGGGCTGCTAAGTGCCAGGCTCTGTTCTTAGATGAAGACAACGCTGTCCCTGAAGAATCCACTTGTTTCTTCTCCCTGTATAATATTGCAGCCCACTTCTCCCAGACACCATCTCATCAATAGGCATGATCATCTACCAAAGGTTTCCAAACTTGTCTGCTTGCCATCTCCTCAGGAAAAAAAAAAAAAATCACTACTCACTCCCTGGGTGTTTCTATCATCCCTTATTTTTATTCAAATGACCCACCCCCAGACAATTGCACCCGAGATTACTACTGTTCCCTCGATTGCTCCAGCATCTCCCCCTCCCCCCAAGTCCAGGCGATGGTATCACCAACCTTGGGAATCTAAGAGTCCAGCCATGGAGAATGAATGAGTCTAGTTCCTGCATGTTATTTTCTGTCTAGAGGTCCTAATTACCCAGTTTAAAAAAAAAATAAGACAATAAATGCCAATATAATCCCACTCCAACATAGACCATAAAGCAGTACCCTACTCTATGGCTGGAAAGCACTTTTAAACTGACCAGTTGCCCATAAATGCAAGACAAAGCATGGGTTACTAATAGGCTAAGAAAGCGTAAATAAGGCGTTCTTTAAATTCAGGGAAGAAAATATAGCCCAAAGTAACCATAAAACAATACACAGAGGGCACCTCTTTTTCATTTTAAATACTGAGTCACAGATTCAGCAAAATGAATGAACTCCCTACTTGCAATTAACAGTTTTACAAGTTCAAGTTTACTTAAGAGAAAGGTTACATTTGAAAAAAAAAAAACCTTCTAATTTGTTACTAATTAGAAAGACTGGCTGGCATGAATAAGTGAAAAATTTGGGATACCAAACACACGCCAAATAGTGTGGCGCTTTTTTTTTTTTAGAGGAGGAATAAAAGAGAATACAAGTGACACAAAGAATCAGGATTCTAGGCGCCCTCCTATAAGACCCTTATTCTAATTCTCTCAATGTTCCCAGGAAGTAAACAGTAGTGAGCTCATTTTTTCCCCCAGATATGGACACTAAAGTTCAGTTGTTAACATGTACTACATTTCCTCTTCCAGTTCTAGTAAAACTCTTCACTCTCTGGATCTGTTTTTCAAGGAACTTGGATAAAATACTCATTACTTTGCCTTGGCCTGGGAACTTTGTATGGGGCTGTCATGAACTGCAGAACATTCAATATTGCTGGCTTAGCAATCCTAAATACAAAGGGCACCTCCCAGTAGCAGAACCTACACAATCCCAGAGGTACCCTAGGAAGACAATGCCACTCTCAGTAGATGTAAACTACAACTTTGAAAGGTCTTTGAAGATCAGGACAAAAGACTGAAGGGAGAGGCACTTCCCTCTACCTTCAAATATCTCTAAAGTCCCTGATTTTATGGCATGTGAGGTCCTAAGAAAGCCTCAGGCACCCTGATGGAGCCGGTTACAAATGTTCCATGAGTATATTTTCTATGCAATCCACAAGCATTTTTTGAGCACCTTTGATGAGCCAGGTATTGTGCTAGTGGCTAGGAGGATGACATCAAAGAGTACATGGTCTCTACTCTCCAAGAGTCTTAAAGTCTAGATAGATTAAGTATGCTATGTGTTAGGACAGATAGGAGTACATGTGCTAGCAAACTTCAGTGTTCGAGATAGCCAAAGTGCTGGGAAGCAGAGGGACAGGGAGACCTGGACAGGTGCCCAGAGGAAGTAAAGTTTTTCTTAAGCCTTGAACAACCAAGTGGGAGTAGCCAGGAAGGTCCCAATCCATGCTGAGAAAACTAACTGATTTTGTAAAGACCAGAGATAGCAATCATTATTTGCAACAAAAGTTTAAAACACTTCCTTGATTCTTCAAGTTGAGGGCTCACTGTGATTCAGACTCAGGATCTCCCGTTTACTAGACAAATCCTTTAGCCAAATAAGTCACTAGAAAACAAAATGAGCTCTTTGCATTCCCTAGGTACTTCCTTTCAGAACTCTTGTATTTGCAAGGTCTGGCTTCACTGGTAATGATCGCCCATAAGACAAGAAATATGACTAATTCTATGCTTCTTACAGTAAACCGGAGGAAATTGTCTTCAAGGATGCAACAGGCCGCCAACAAAGGGGAGTGTCCCTTACCTGGGGACACCTAAGAATGAAGAGATCGCAGTCGTATCATGTTACTCATGGGTGAGGTGGAGGTATGCCAGTCGGTGAATCCACCCTTGGCCTCAAGCTCAAGATGAACTTTATCTTGGCTGTTTGTTATTCTCACTATCCTTCGTAGCAATGCAAAGAGCCAGGTTTTCACCTTATTAGTATGTCGGCATAGAAAAGACAACCTAGAAGTCTTTGGTTATTTGTTTTAATGCCAAATGGATCTAGCGATCTATCTATATCTATATGACAGAGAGAAAGGGAAAATGAAACTCATTTTCGTTGAAATGGTTGGGAAAACTGGAGGTGACCAGCTAGGGCTCTCTGAACCTGACACAGCCTAAAGGCAGCAGTTTCCTGCGTTTATGGGTGCAGAGTATAGGAGGAGGGCTATTACTATTTCAGGTTGCTACAACAGTAATTATCAGCAAAGTTAGCGTCTGATTACTTCAATTGCTCTCTCCTGGGGCAGGAAGGGGAGAGAGAATGGAGCAAGCCGGAGGTTCCTTCTCCTCCAGCCTACAAGGAAAAGACTCATTTCTCTTTGGCAAGAAGCCTGATGCAGCTGGTAGTCATGCCCTCTTTTTCCTACCTCAGTTCCCCTCTGCAGAACCACAATCTTGTAGATGAGGGTAGGCTTCTATTCAGTCCCAGTATCCTTTCGTTTTCTCATTTAGGCACAGTTTGATGTTTCATGTGACATCAGACACCCTTCTAGCCCAAAAAAGTCCCCTCTCCCCCAGAAGCTAGCACCAACAAGAAAGTCGGTGTTCCAAAGTAAGTGAACCTTACGAAAAACTCAGAGTGCCTCCTAAATCCCCTGAGCCTACTTTTAACCAGAAAGTTCTGAGAAGGCAGACCTGTAAGATTAAGACAGCAAGTCCAAAGCTCAAAATTAATACGACTAAATGAGGAAGGTGGTCTCTAAAGGATTCACAAATTGAAAAGAGGCTGGCTCTTTTCGCCTGGCTGACTGCACTTCCTTTCTGGAAACTCTGCTAACCCCGAAGACCTGTACAAAAATTGACAGGTGTAGGGACACCTTCATGCTCTGGGTACATCTCCCACCACTGATGGGTATACAGGACAAGGGACCCTGGACCCTGTCACATCCCAAGCTTCCCCATGATGCACCTGGCCAGGGGCCTCTCC
Source organism: Graphiurus murinus (assembly GCA_004027655.1). NCBI lineage: Eukaryota > Metazoa > Chordata > Mammalia > Rodentia > Gliridae > Graphiurus > Graphiurus murinus. The sequence continues at coordinate 95,971 of PVLC010002619.1, read as the reverse complement.
CACATGTGGGGAGCAAAAGCGAGCTTCCCCAGCCCGGGTGGCCGATCAGCCTGCGCTGGCAGGAGTGGTAAGCGAAAAAGGAACACCTGGGGACTGAAATCTCATGCGGGACTCCCCGATTTTCCCTCCATTTCCAGCAGATCGGTTTGCACTCTCCTGTTCACCTCCTTTCCTAAAGTCCTGTGCACCTGCGTCTCTCCAAAGCACCTGAATAAAGAGCCTCCTGGCCTTCTGCCGCTCAGGTGAGCGCCAAGAGGAGTAGGAGGAAGGAGCCGCTCTCCACCACCCCCTTTTCTCTCCTCCCCAACGATCGACGAGTTTCATCAAGGATGTGTGGATTGGGGGTGCGCGGGTTGGGAGGGAGCTTAAAATGCCCCAAGCGTCCCTTACCTTCCACAGCCATTCTCTCAGAGCTTCCCTAACGCATGCATAATTTTCTTGGCCGAGGTACTCCTCCTGCCCCGCGCTCCCCCCCTCCTCTCCTTTCGCCTAAATATTCTGCGCTCATCTGCTCCAGACCAACCTGCCGCGGTCACGCAAAGCGAGCAGCTGGCTCGGGGCTCGGCGCAGGGCAGCTGGGAAGTGTAGTCCCCTCCCTTCCCTGCGATCAGGGGAGACGCCCGAGTCCCCGCGGGGCGAGGTCTGCAGCCACACTTAATAGGCAGCTCAGGCGTCAGTGGGCCAGGACCGAGCCATCTCCCCTGGGGGCCCTGTGGGGAGACTCCGGGACCTGGGAGCTCCGGGAGAGGGTGGAACTACATCTCCCAAGATGCCGTACTTCGGGCTTCCTTCGGCGCTAAGAGGAGGGACCCGAGATTGAGACCTTCCCTGTCATTAGAAGCGCTCAGGCACCTGGCCCGAGCGAGGCTGAGGCCAGCCGGGTTTGCGGTGTGCTCACCTGGTTGGCCTGTGGTCCCTGGTTTAGCAAGGAGAGCAGAGCCACCGGCTGTCGGTGGTTCTCCTCCCGGGCCAGAGACCTGCTGCGCGGGATGCGGTTGAAACTTGTTCCTTTGCACCCTGGAATACCTGGGGTCTGTGGGGAATCCCGCCAGGTGATACTACAGCTACTTTCTGGTCCTCGAGGGTGATTCCTGTGGCTAAATGCTTATCATAGGGTGGCCGAGTGCGGGGAAGTAGCTTAAAAATCCCTAACAGGCAACATCTTCGAAGGGTTATTAAATTCCACTGGAGAGCTTCTGACCCTGGAAGCCTACCTGATTTGCAAGGTGGGAGCTTTCGGTTTGCCTGGCCTGGGATAGGACCTAATGATTAACAGGTCTCAAGAAGCAGTGTTCTTTCAGCTTCTGAACCTATGCCCTACCATCAGGTGCAGGTGAGGCCACAAGTGGAAAGGATAAAGGAAGTCCTGCACATGGCAATATAATTCCAGAGTTGGCAAATACTGATAAAAGTCAAGCTCCCCAACGTTTTTCTGCCACAGGAGGAAACACAGATGCAGTTGTGTCTGGTTGAGATAAGGAGATGGCCTGGGGAACAGATCTGCCTAAGGACTGGATTAAGACTTTAAAGGCTCAGAAATGCACGAGGCACCTCCACTTCCCAACCCATTGCTCTTTTGCTCAACCTCCGCTAGTTAAAAACAAAACAAGAAAACTCTCTGCAAAATAAGTACAAAGATCAGATTCCTTAGACTTTATCTTGGTCATCAGAAAAAAACTTTTCCAAAATAGTTGTTTCTGAGTGTACATGTATATACTTTTTTTTTTGGTCACTACATACAGGTAGACCTCCTATTGGCTAGCATGATTGTGTATAGGTACTGTTAAACTACCTGTATGTAATCATTAAAATACCTTTGGTAAAACTAACTCTTGGAACTCTGTAGAAATCAAACCTAATGTTTCTATCCTAGGTACAGTGGAGAGACACCTATCCAGTGAGACCTTTTCTTAAGAAAAAATAATTTTGAACTTAACGTGCAGCCAAGTATTCTAAAATCTGAAAAGTACTGAATCCTGCCTTGTGTCTAGAAATTCCTCAAAGTGTTGTCTTTCTTTAGATTGGCTGAGTGGGAAACACCATACAGACAGTGCCCATGGTTCTCAACCTTGGCTATACAAGCACATATCCCTGAATCCCACCTTACAGGTTTGGGTAGGGTTACTTAAGTTTTAGTAATCCACAGGTGATTCCAATCTTCAGCAATGCTAAAAAACTATCTGTTTTGCAGCTTTTAAAGATCTGGATGATATTAAAATGAGTAAGTCAATGAAATCCATTGTAAATGTGAAAACTTTGTTTTAGCTCCAGTCTTTAGTGACTTTTCCAACTGATGTGCATGCCAGTTGAATTTCATTTTTAGTGTAAATACAAATGAGATGTGAGAAATATTAGTTTGAACCATGTGAATTAGCCTATGCTTGACAATCCTTAAATCAGTAAATAGAACAATTTTATATGGATTAACCTAATGAAGGATAAGCAGCAGTTAAGCAGAGACTTTTTGATCCTGGCAGAATATTAATATCATCCATGATGCTTTGAAAAAAAAAAGTTACAGTTCTCACCAGAATGGCCAAAATAAAAAGAAAATAGCAACTCTTCACAAGACTGAGAAGCAGTGGGACTCATATGTTGCTGCTGATGCAAAAATGGACACAACCACTTTGGAAAATCATTTGACATATTAAGCCAAATGTCCACTTATCCTGTCAACCAGCAGTTGTAGTCTCATATGTATACCAAACATAAGCATATTCATGTTCTCCAAAAGATATATGCAAGAATGTTCATGGCTGCATTTTTAATAGTCCTAAATGGGACACAAATACCCAAGTTCATTAGGAACAGATTGGATAAGTGAATTGTATAACCAAGCAATCCTATATAGTAGCAGTCAACAAACTATGACCACTATGAGCCAAATGTGACTCAACATCTATTTCTATATGGCTTATGAGCTAAAGTATAGTTTTTATATCTTTAAATGGCTGAAGAAAAAACACCTGGAAAATATATAGAAGTACTTACATAATGTCCTCAATTTGACTTCTTGGCCTACTAAGCCTAACTGGTTTCCCACCTGGCACTTGTCAGGAAAAAAAGGTTACCAAAACCTGCTATGAAGTAATGAAAGTTAATAAGCTACAACTATACAGGATAAAATCAATGAACCGCATGTATTATCTATGGCTGGTAACACATTACCCTAAAATTTAGTGACTGAAAATAATATCCATCTTATCCCAATTTCTGTGGGTAATTTCAGCACAACTTGGCTGGTGATTTCTCCTTCAGTACCTTTCACAGACATCAAGTCATTTGAAGGCTTAAATGGGGAAGGATTAACTTTCAAACACATGTGGTTGTTGGTAGAAATCAGTTCCTACAAGCTATTGGACAGGGCCTCAATTTCTTGCCGAATATTGGCTGAAAGCCATGCTTAGTACTTTGCATCACTGGCTGCTCCAACACGGCAGCCTGCCTCATCAAGTATACAAGCTGAGAAGGTGGTCAAGATAGTCTGCTAGCAAGATAGAAGTCATAAACCTTGTAACCTAATTGTGGAAGTGCTGTCCCTTCAGTGTTGCCATATTCTTTTTTGTTTTGTTTTGTTTTTTTGCGGTACTAGCGATTGAACTCAGGGGCACTCTACCTCCAAGCTATACCCCCAGCCCTATTTTTTACTCTTTACTTTGAAACTGGGTCTCACTAAGTTGCAGAGTGCCTCACTAGGTAGCTGAGACTGGCTGAGAACCCGGATCCTCCGGTCTCAGCCTCCCGAATGCTGGGATTACAAGCGTGTGCCACCACACCCAGCCAGTGTTGCCATATTCTATTAGCTATTCAAGATAAGGAGAATACACAAAGCTGGGATTAATAACAGAAGGTGGGGATCCCTGGGCACTATCTTAAAGTCCACCTACCACAACACACAAACAGAATGTTGAGCAAAAAATTAAAGTCAAGAGTTTCACTGCTATAATCGAAAACGCTGACCACCACGAAGCAGAGGAAGGAATCCTTACTAGTCAGTGCTCTGGAGATTTCAGGGGTTCAGTCTATATCAGGCCAGGTGAAATCTGCAGAGCTCAGGCATGACATGGAGATCACAAAGAGAAAGCGTTCACAAGAGTTATATGCTTCCATCATGGAGGCCAGAAGCAGGAGAGCTGGGACAGGGAGGAGGAGCTATATATAATCCACAAAGCCACACCCCCCAGGGATCTGAGCAAACAAGCCCCACCTCCAGCATGGTTGCCTTATCTATGTGAGGACTAGGGGGACATTCTAAATCCAAACCATGATAGTACTATCATGATTCTATTTACATAGATTTAAAAAAACAAACAAACAAAACTAATTTATATTATTAGCAATAAAGATAGAGGTTCCCCTTACTGTGGAAGGATAGTTAAGGGGGGGGGGAGCACAGTCAGTGACTGGAAGGAAGCTCCACAAGGATGTCTGAGATCTTGTTCTTAATTATCATGCTGTTTTCACATGTGTATACTGTTTTTGACCATCTACTGAGCTGCATAGATATACAGCTATTGTATTTCAATACGGTTTTTAAAAGAATAAATGCCTAAATTCCATCAAAAATGATAAATGAACCATTTATTGGACACTTTAATTTTCTGTGCCTTCTTTTTATCTTTGCTGTATAACAGCAGAAGTTCCATTCAATTTCATTTAACAAGTATGTTCTGAGAACCCATTATTTGCTGGGCATTCATCTAGGTACTTGGGATATATGGTAGACTGAATTTCTGAAATGGCCTTCAAGATTTTGTTCTATAATCTTGTGATGTGTTCAGGCACTGATTGGTCTTTGAAAAGAAAGATTATCTAGGTGGTTATAAACTTATCACATGAGCCCTTAAAATCAGGGAATTTTTTCCACCTGGTAGCAGACAAGGTTGGGGGAAAAAACACCAGAAGGTTCTAGGCATGAGAAAGAATCACCACCTTTTACTCTTATAAGGATAAAGGGAGCCATATGAGTAGGAAGGCAGATGGCCACTGACTGACAGCCAGTAATGTATTGGGATCCTTGATCCTATATTATAAGGAACTGGATTCCACCAGAAATATGAATATACCTGAGGAGGATTCTTCCCCCAAGGATTTCAGTTAAGAGTCTAACCCATCTGATACCTTGATTTAGTTCTTGTAACCCTGAGAAGAGAACCCAGGTGAGCCCTCTCAGATGTCTAAACAACAGACCTATGCGCTAATGAGCAGATACTATGTTAGGTTGCTAACTTTGTGATAATTTAGTATGCAGTAGTAGAAATGAATATAGGCTATATCCTGTACAAGGAAGACTATTACCTGGCCACATTTTTAAGGATAAAGTTAAAAATAATGCCAATACTGTAAATCAGAGTCTCAGGAGATAGGACCCTTACTCCCCAGGATTTTTTAAAATTGTTTTTAAAATTCTTCAGGTGGTACTGACTTATAGCTTCTATTATGAAAAACTATTAAAAAGCTAGAGAACAAAATGCATGAGTAAAAAGGTAACATGTTCAACTTTTCCCTCTGTTTCATGCTCTGTCAAGCTATCTCTGAGTCTTGTCATGTTTTGTTGCAATTCGCCTCTTGAGTGAGGGCTTCTTTTCCATTCCCTCTGTATTCCGTCTGCACCATCCTGCAGAAGTCAGACAAATCTGGGTTCAAAGACTAGCCCTATTGAATATGAGTTATTTCTCCTTGGACATGGTATATGAAATCACTGAGCACTTCCACGTTTGTAAATTGGCAGAGACCATTCTCATGGGTCTCCTAGATTCTAGTAGATACCCCGAGATAGGGGAAGGTAAAAAGAAAAGAAGATAGGATAAAAAAGGGCCTCCCAGGAGCCCAAATGCTTGAGCCAGGTGGTAAGAAGTGCATTGACTTTAACTGAAGTAAAGGAGAAGATAGGGCTTTCCTGATTGCATTTCTAGCCCATGTAAAGGCAGGGAGGGGAGAAAAGGCCATGAATGTGCAGAGTCAAGCACAAAATGCATTTGTAAAGATGCTAAGAAATGTCCAAAAGCACAAATGTCTTGTATTCCATCCAAATAGTTTTGGCTTCCTAAAGTAATGAGAAATCAATGAATAAGTGGGGGCAGCAAAGCATTCAAGTTTGCCCAGCTCAAACCACCTCAAAGCTACAATGGCTTATGTACCTTTCAGCCTACATTTGATACACGTATATAAATTTCTTTATTTATACCACAATATTACTTCTCTGTTTATTGGCTTTTGGCTTGCAACTTATTATTAATAGTAATAACAGCAATAATTATCAGCCGATTCCATGTGCCAGGTGGCCACAGTGTAAGCTTAACACAGTTCTCATTTACCAGCTATCGCATACCTGGAGTTATGTCAGGGTTTTCATTTTAGATCTAAGGAAACTCAAGCACAGAGAGGTTATTATTTGTCAGTATATATACAGTACAGCAGAGCCTGAGAATTTATTTCTGGATATTCATGTTTTACTTCCTCCTTATTAACAGAATCATGACTTTTATTTAGGATAAGGATGGACCAATTAAAGGTTAAGTGTTCCAGCCTTCTTTATGTGACTAAGTTGTGGTTAATTGAATATAGTAAAAGTTTTTGAGTGAGACTTTTAAACAAGTTTTTTAAATGCCAGAAATGATAGCTAGTGTGGCTCATTTTTACCCTTTCCCCCTTCCTCCAGCTTCGTGTTTGAATACAGTGCCCATGGTTGGAGACTCAGCACCCATCTTAGACTATCTGATAATGTTTATAGTTTTTGGCATGAACTCCAGAGGGTGAAACAAAAATGGATAAAAGTAGGTGTACTTGATACCAGCCAACGAGCCATTGACTGACTACTTCTGGAATTTTTTTTGATAGGAAAAAATAAAATTGTTTATTACTTAAATGACTGCTAGTTTCGCTCTCTGTTATCTGAAGGAAAGTTCCTAACTGACAATATCTACTTTTAGTTAGTAAGGGGCAAATTCCAGAGCCTATACCATTCTTCCCATAAGCCAACTTTTGTGTTTATTATTATGCTACTATTGTATATTAGCACTTTGAGTCCTGGAACTGAATCTTATACTATATTCTTGTACATGATTATTGTTTCAGAGTATGTACTTAATAAATAATTTATTATTATGTAGGTATGGTGGCAAATTCCTGTAATCCCAGTACTTGGGAGGCTGAGACAGATGATCACTGGTTCAAGGCCAGCCTGGGCAATTTAACAAGCCTGTTTCAAAATTAATTTTTTTAAAAAAGGTTTGTAATGTAGCACAGTGTTAGAGCACCCTTGGGTAATATTGCTAGGACTGACAAAAATAATTTTTTATTACCTTTGTCATTATTTTTATTGTCAGTTTCAGTAGCACTTATTGTTTACAAGTGTCAAGTTCTGTTCAAAGCACTTTCATATATTTTATCTCACTTAATTCCCACAAGTTTGTCAGATATCACCATTTCCAGATGAAGAAATTGAGTCTCAGTGAGGTGAACTAATTTCTAATGTGTCAAAGCCATGAATAATAGTGAGGGGATTGGGGTCCACCTGAGTGCAGAGCTTTGTGGCATCTTGTCACTCCATCTAGATTTCCATACTGACTATATGACCATGGTCTGATGTCAGGAACACACAAGCAGTTAGGAATCATTAGGAATAAGGATAAAATTAAGGATTTTAAGTACTTTGACATCAGAAAGCACAATATATATATAATGATTCACTAGTGTCTGAATACATTCAGAAGGCACAGAAAGGAAAACACCCATCACATTCTTCTAGTGACTTAACTAAGTTAGAAATACTAAGATAAGGCTACAGGTTTCAGCAGTTTCTAACATTTAAAATAATATATAAAAACCTTCTCTTGTACTTGTTGTTCTAAGTAGGTTGTCATATGCACATGTTTCTATAGAAAACAATTGTAAGTTTCAACAGCAAATTAATTGGTCATGTTTCCATGCTGTCTGGGGAGATCTTGTAAAAGTAACCAGAAAGATCAAACTCTAAAGTCTAAAACTTTCAACATGATCAAACCCAGAGAAAAACTAATTTTCTTTGTTCTTAAAATGAAAAATAATGGCCCTTTCTAATCGTGAGTCATGAACAAAAGTGCCAACCACTCCAGATACACTGGGCATCTGTCGGAAGGACATGATCATGATTTAAGCAAAAGCATAGCTATTTCTGCTTAAATCATATTGTGTGAGATTAAATCATGTTGTGTGCTGTCTGTATTCTGATAAGCTGTATCATGAGAGTTCCTATGCATCATTTTTTAAAAAAACTATACATTCAAAAATCAAAGACTCAGCCGGGCGTGGTGGCGCAGGCTTGTAATCCCAGCATTTGGGAGGCTGAGACGGGAGGATCCGGGTTAGCAGCCAGCCTCAGCTACCTAGTGAGGCACTCCGCAACTTAGTGAGACCCTGTTTCAAAATAAAGAATAAAAACTAGGGCTGGGGGTATAGCTCAGAGGTAGAATGCCCCTGAGTTCAATCCCCAGTACCGAAAAAAAAAAAAAAAAAAATCAAAGACTCAAGTGATGTGTCCAAAATATGGCAGAATCTACTTTTTTGTTTTTTACTGTGGTCACCTTTTGGCTTAAGTTCTCAAGCTTCATAGGCACACAGAACAAGGTTATAGCCCTAACATTTACTAGCTATTGGTTATTCATCAAGTTCTTTGACATTTATGTTCCTCACTTTCTGCACAGATATAGGAATATGTTTCACTGAATAATGTATAGATTATCCAGCTGTATTAGTCAGGGTTCACTAGAGTAGCAGAACTCACAGGATATGTACATGGTAAAGGGGATTTATCAAATCAACTTAACAGTCCAAAGCAGTGTAGTCCCATGTGGCCACTTGCACTTGGACAGCCAGAGGAACCAGCAGCTGGAGTCTCAGGGTCAGAGATTGATAATGCAGGTGCAGTTCAAGATGGAAAGGCCAAGAAACTCTCCAGAGAAACAATAGTGAAAGTCCAGTTCCAAGAGTTGAAGATTGGATATCCCAGGTGTGAGCAAATATGCTTTTTTCAGGCAGAACCACACATTCATGCAGTTCTCTTCTTCTTATCCAGGTCCTGTGTCCATCAGAGCAATGCCTCCCACACTCAGGGCAGGATTTCCCCTTCAATCTGCCATCACATAAGCCTATCATCTCATCAACAAACACACCCAAAGTCACGTAATCTTGGGTGTTTCATAATCCAGTCAAATCAACAATCCAAATTAACGATCAGACTAACTCAGAGTGTTGGTGCTCAACAAGAGCTGATAGTATAGAAAGAGTACCTGACGCTGGTCCTGGTACATCCTGGCCACCCAGTAAGTGTTTGTTGTCACTATTACCATTATCCGCATCCTCATCATCTTCCAAGGATGCCTCAGAAGCCTTTCCCCAAGGGCACAGGTGCACTTAACAGTTATGTGATAACAAAGACATCCAGGCTATTTTGGAGCCAGTTGGCTAGTCTGCAAGTCAAGTCACAGGATGAGCTTAAAGGGGTCTGTGCAGAGAGTTCTCAGGTGGGAAAAAATAGCTATGCTATGGATAAGCAGTATACTGGTCACTTGCCCATTCTTTTGAGATATTCTGTTGATTAAAAAGAGTATAGGCGGAGCCGGGCGTGGTGGCGCACACTTGTAATTCCAGCATTTGGGAGGCTGAGACCGGAGGATCCGGGTTCGCGGTCAGCCTCAGCTACCTAGTGAGGCACTCCGCAACTGAGACTCGGTTTCAAAATAAAGAATAAAAAGTAGGGCTGGGGGTATAGCTCGGAGGTAGAATGCCCCTGAGTTCAATCCCCAGTACCGCCAAAAAAAAAAAAAAAAAAAAAAAAAAAAGAGTGTAGGCTTATTTTTTACTGTAAAGGCTGATCATATACAAATATGTTGTGTTCTGGAATTGCTCTCCTCAAGAAGATTTGCAGCAGCTCCTCTTAGCAGTGTTGACCTCGTCCTGCACCAGTGGAACTTGGAAACATTCTTCAGCAGTCTAGGAGTGGGTCTATGGAAGTACTTCTCAGCTATACACACATTCAGAGTACTAGAAAGAATGAAGTTGCATTTTTTTTTCACTGCCAAACGATTGTATGTCAGCAGTGCATCTTCAAGGCTTGATTGTCTCCATTTTATCCCTTTCTCTGAAATGACCAGAATTCTTTGCTAGACAGAGATGTTAGAGCTGACAGGTTAATGTTATTATTATTTTCTATTTAATTTTTTTCTGATAATTATTACTTTAACTGTGCAGATTTATGAGGTACAGTATGATAACTAAATATATCTATACAGCGATCAAGTCAGGTTAGTTAACATTTCTGCCTCTTATAGTATTTTTATTTTGATATTAATGAATGATTTGTTTATTTTGATATACTGGAGGTTAAACCCAGGGCTCTGCACCCTGAGCTACATCCCCAGCCCTTTTTTAAATTTATTTCAAGACGGGGTCTCACAAAGTTGCCCAGGCTGGCCTCAAACTTGTGATCCTTCTGCCTCAGCCTCCCAGTAGTAAAAGTTTTGATGAACATGTAATCATTGTACATACTTATGTGTATAGTGTGACATTCAGTGCATGTATAAATATTTACTGATTGAATCAGAGTGTGCTACTATGTCTTAGTACTTTCCCTTCCTCTCTATTTCTTTGTTAATAACGACCCAGAATATTTATACTTTTAATGCTTACTTAGGTCATAATACGCTTTCAGTTACACTATTGCATTTTATCCCCACATTGATTGTGAGTGGATATTAGCTGTTCCGTTTTGCAGGCATAGATAAGAGACTGGATGATAGGTCCAAATTCATACAACCAAGCCGACTGATGTCAACATGTATTGACTTCCAAATCCAGCACTTTTTTTTCATTCCATCTCAATGTATTATCTCCTCAAGTATAAAAGTACAACTTTGATGAAACTTTGAAGGAGCTTTAAAAATGCAATGGTCTCAATAAACGATGTTAACTGGACAATGTTTACATTCAACATTCTTCAAGGCCAAGCCACGGTTTTTCTCTCACCAAATGGACTGCAAACATTGACTAATTTCTTTATCTACCATACAAGTCTTTCTCTGTGCAGCCCCTTGCCCACTAGGAAACAGAATGATAGGAAACAAATCAAATCATGTCACCCCCTGTGAAGTCCTTCGATTGCATCCTTTGTCCTTTGGTTAGTCCAAAAGTCCTAACAAAGTTTTCCTTGGCCTTTCATTCTAGGTTAGTTTCCTCTATTCTTGTAGAGTTACAAATCTTTCCATATCAGCACTCATATAAACTTGTACAAATATTTGCTTTTGTTTTCTCTGAAGTAGTGTCAGTGCCCCCTCTACTTCCATGGGGGCAGGTATGGATCTGATTTTGCCCACTTCTGGCATTCCAGTCACTAGCACTCTAGCTGGCCCATAATAAATACTGAATACATTCATTACGCATTTATGAGTAATGACCAATTGAAGGAGTCCATGAATAAACATCTAATCCTGAGTAAGTCTTTATTTTTCCTAGTGATACTGCAAGTTAATATTTTGTTATTATTTGTGTTAATGTTCCATACTTGGGAGGAGTAGTCCTTTTGAGTGTATCTCCCAGAAGTTCATGTTTTGGAAGCCTGTTTCCCAGTGTGGAAATGTTAAGAGGTGGTAGGACCTTATGAAGGGAGGCTAAGTGGGAAGTTGTTAGGCCATTGAGAATTTGCCCTTGAAAAGGATTAGTATAGTCTTCATGGAACCCCAGTTATTCTCTGCCTTCTTGTCTTACCATGTGATCTCTCCCTCTTTCGCAGGTACTTACCACAGTGATACTGTCTGCAATGAGGTCCCCACCATGGTGATGCCAGTGCCATGCCCTTGAACCTCCAGAACTGTGAGCTAAATAAACTTCTTTACTGTATAAGGTATTGACCCTCAGCTATTTTATCATAATGACAGAAAGCTGACTAAGTCTGTTTTTTTTTCAGGTACTGGTGGTAGAAGAGGTTTCTATTGTTCTAAGCTCAGCTTGGTGTGGTGGCTGAGCTTCTAGTTGAGGAGACTGGAGCAGCTCTGCTTCTTGCTGCAGCTCTGTGAGGAGTTCTAGGCTGAAGGAACAATAGCTACCTGGGAAAGCTATTTTCATAGTAATGTCAACGGAACAAGAAGGCTCAAGTAGGCATGCAAGTCTTTGAATGCCTGATTCAGAACTCGGGCACGTTCACTTCTTCCTCTATGTCATTTGTCAATGAAAGTTACATGGTCAATCCCAAAGTTGAGATACAAGGAACTATATTCTGCCTATGAGGAAATCAGAGCATGGATGTGACTGCCAGAAAGGATGAAGAATTGGACTAATTATTCCAAGTTCACCATGACAACATATCAATTTCCTGTGGCTGCCATAACAAAGTACCATAAGCTGGGTGGGTTAAACAACAGATATTTATTCTATCATAGTTCTGGAGATCAGAATTCCAATCAAGGTGTTTGTGGGGCCACACTTCTTCCAAAGGCTCTCAGAAATAATCTTCACATACTTTTCAGCTTTAGTGGCTGCTGGAAATCCTTGGTGTTACTTGGCTTGCAGCCATCCACACATGGCCCTCTTCTGCATGAATGCACCATCATCTCTGAATCTCCCTTATTCATAAGGGTACCAGCCATGGGCTTTAATGTCCAACCTAAACCAGCATGGCCTCACTTCAATTGGATGACATCTGCAAAGATGTCCAAATAAGGTCACAATCACAACCATTAGAGGTTAGTAATTAGACATGTCTATTTGGGGGATACCATTTAACCCACAACAGATCAAAATCTTATACCATATTTTATAAACCACAACAGTTGAACTAGTGTTATAGCTTAGTGAAAAAGTATTTGCCTAGCATGTGCAAGGCCCTTGGTTCCATCCCCAGCACTGAAACAACAAACCAACAAACTACAGTATTTGTTTTCAAATTCTAGGTCATATTAATGTGTATGAATCTTAGCTGGGGGCCCATTAGAAACAAAATTCTTGGGTCCCTCTCTCAGACTACTTAACCAGAAACTCTGGGAGTTAGGACTCACTTATATGCAGTGTAACAAGTACTGCAGATGACTTTATGCTAAGTTCAAGAACCACTACTATAGAAGACAGTAGAACTCAGACTTTGCAAAGGGATCGATTTAACCACTCTTCTCAAGAAGGAATGAGAAATATAAAATGTGTATGTGTGTGTGTGTGTGTGTGTGTGTGTGCATGTGTGCATGTGTGTGTGTGTGTGTGTGTGTGTGTGTGTGTGTGTTCACGTGCTTACACACATTTCTGAGTAATTAGGGGTATTGAAATACAGATGGGGGTGTCTAGTTGTTAGCAAAAAGGTGGGAAAAAGTATTACTCCCAAAGGGGAGGTGCCAGAAGTTCAATGGGCTTTATAAACTCCCTGAAGAATATTAATAATCCAGGTCCCACTTCCTTCTTAAATCAGTGGAGTTCATAAAGCCCAGTTCTTTCACCCAAAATTCATTACAATGAATATCATTTTCTGTGGGTGACAGGAAGCTGGGTGGGGTTATCAGTGTTGATTCTTGAGTCTGGTTTGGGCAGCATTGGGTAGAACCAATGAGAACACATAGGCAAGGTGCTTTGCAGTGTTCAATTCATTTGTGGAAATGATAATTACCAGAGATCTGCTGCTGTCACACTTCTGTTCTCAATCAGTTCTGGAAAAGATTGACCCTTTGCAGAGCTAAGAAAGAAAAGGTGCTAAAATTGAATATGGCATTTTAGACATAGGCCATAAGAAGTTACTTTACAGGTAAACTCACATCTAATGCACAACTAAATTTAAGAGAGTCAGAGCTTAGAAAGTGCTAGCAGTGTAAAAACCAAGAATAGCCAACCTATGAAATATGGGACTGGACTTTAATTTTATGCATACAATGTTGTTGACTAATTTCCTAATATGCTAGAATTAGAGAACAGAGAAGAAAGACTACAAGGAAAGCCTTTATGTAAATGTACATGTATTAATAATATTCTTCCTTTCAAATAATAAATTCCTAGTTCTGAATAGGAGCAGGGATAGACAGTTCCATTTTTTTCCTTATGAACTCTAATGTCTTAATATATTATTTGGTTTTATGAAGATTAAATGAGAAAAATTAGAGCTCCATTTTAGAGTGGCAGCAGGTCTGCAAATAAATAGGAGTTTTGTTCAATAGATTTAACCTCCTTAGGTGAATCAGTATTTATTTAGTGGTTATGATTTTTCCAGAATTTCTCCTAAGTGCTTTTCCAATGTCCAGGCCTTTTGACTCTGGAGCCCGTGTTCTTAACCACCATGCTATGCTGCCTAAGTTTTCACATATTTTGTTTCCACTAGATACAATTTTGGAGAGTGTCAGACCAAAGCCAGAACATAGACCTGGATGTGTTGATATCAGGTATGGTCATGTGGTCTCAAAGATTTCCCTCCTTGTGCTTCTCTTCTTGAATGGTGGGCAAGTAAGATGGATAAAACTTTAGCAACCTTTTCATTTTACAAGGACATATGCTTTCTTGTTTTCCCTGGGGCAGAAAGAAATTGCATATTATGTTGTTGAAAAAGGAAAGAATGAAGTTGGGCTTTTGTGGTTGGAAATGAGAATAGTCTGTTTATAGTGGTCAGAAAAAAAAAGTCTGGGAGAATTCCTGCAGTCAGAGGTGGGCAGAAGGCAGTGCCGATGATGGATTATTGTCCTGATAAACCTGAAGGTATGATCTAGGGCTCAAGTCTAATGCCTGAAAATGCAAAGAAGTAAAAGAAAAATGAGACATGGGAGATGATTTAGATTGCACCTGGGAGGGAAAGAATGATGTACCCAAGATGTGCCCAGTAAGATAAGGCCAGCATTAGCATAGAACAGCTGGGTTCTGCTTCTACAGACCTTTTCCAGACTGTGGCAACTGTTAGGAAAATGTGGCAGTTCAAAAGTATTTCTGTGAAGTTTGTAAGACATTGAAATGTGAATCTTATGGGGTAGAGGAAATTATGGGCAAACTCTTGAGCAGTGGTTTTAAATGATAATGAGGTCATATTTGTTAAGCATTTTAGGTGATACAGGAGCATGTTCATATTCATCTGTTTTTTCATACAACTCTTCCATGGACTCTTGGATGCCTTTCTTCTCACCTCTTGGGCTGGTTTCAAGGCAAAAAGCCAGCAAACACAACCACAAGGACCACCCAAGGCCCTGGTTCTTATGGGTGTTACCTTACCTGTGCTGCATTGCCTACTTCATCTTTAACTCCACAGTGATGAAGTAGCCTGGAAGCATAGATTCTAGTTCAAAATCTGGCTCCCACTATGTGCCAGCTGAGCAAACTAAAACACAATGATCAACATCTCTAGTCATGGATTTCTTACCCGTAACGAGGACAATAATCCATCCCTTACAGGGTCTTTTGATGAAAATTATCCACATGCATAAACAATCCAAAACTCAGGGGCTTGAAATAATGAACATTTATCATCTCATAGAATTTCTGTGGTTCAAGGAATCTGAGAACAAATTAGGGTGGCTTCCAGTTTAAGGTCTTTCATGAGGTTGCAGCAGGGTTTGGCCAGGGATGTGTTCATGTGAAGGCATGACTGGGGCTGGAGGATCAGCTCCAAACTGGCTTCCACACACATGTAGAAGTTAGTGCTGGTTGTTGGCAAGAGGCTTACATACCTTGCAACATAGACTTCAGTCTCTGTCAACATTCTCACTGCTATAATCCAAACAACTGACCACACAACTTAGAGGAAGGGAGATCTAGTTGCTTAGAGTTTTTGGAGATTTCAGGGTTCTCTGGAGCTCAGGGATGGTGGTTGGAAGCAGAAAGAGGGAGAGAGCAAGGTTCTGTTCTCACATCGTGAAGACCAGAAGTCAGAGAGAGCAAGCAAGCAAGGGGATTCAGAGACAAAAGCACAGTCCCTAAGGCCACACCCTCAGAGACCCACCAACTCCAGCCACACCCCACCTGCCTAGGTTTACCATCCAGTAAATTCATCACAATGAATTTATCCACAGATGAGATTACAACCCTCATGACTTAGTTACATCAACACTGAACATTAATATATGAGTTCTTCAGGCAGTAGTCTATATCTAGCCATAATAAGTTCTCCATGGCATCACTGGACTGACTCACAAAGTGATAGGTGGCTGCTCCTAGGGAGTGGTACAAGGGAGAGCTGGGAGGAAGCCACAATACTTACTGGCTAGAACCAAGACACTAAGTCCAGCCTACACCCAAGGAAGAGGTTTAGGCTCTACTTTTTTTGAAAATAGAGAGTCTAAGAATGCATGTAGTTTAAACTTCCACAAGAGGTAATATAATTAAAATTCATGTAATAGAATTTAGAGTTCAGTAAGGGAAAGCATTATTATCTGAAGCTTAAATAGTATCCTGTTTAGCTATACCTCCTCATTACCCAGCATAGTGCTTGGTATATCATAGCCTTCTTAAATAATGAGCTATGTGTATTGCTTACCATGTGTCAGGTATGCAAAGCATTTGTTGTGGAATAGCTCATTTAATCTTCACAATGACCCTGGAAAATAGGTGTTAGTCTCTTGGTATCCTAATTGTACAGATGGAAAGTTTTACAGAGGGAAGCTAAAATATGCATAGAGAAGTTAAGCAGTTTGTTGGATGTTAACATATGGAGGGGTTTGATAAAGCCAGAAATTGGTCTCAAGTAGTCAACTCTAGGATGCTGCTTTTAACTATATCACAATGGATATTTCCATCAATCAAAGCCTCCAGAATTATTAATATAAAACATTTATGCTTCTGAAATGTATTTGTCCAAGACTATATTGGAAGTGAGGGGAATAATATTTAAATTGGGAAGTCTGTATCTTGAGACTGTTCTTTCAGATCTAGATTGCCTTAAAAATTCCCAGTCAAAATTTCTCAATGTGAAAGACAGGCATTCCTCTTTTGCACTCTTTCTTTTTCTATCATTTGATTAAACACTGCCACAGCCCTCCTTAGTTTCTTGTTCTGCACTTTAAATTTGTCCTTGAAACCTGTATGTTTGAAGGTCCTATGACTACATCAAAGTTTGAAAGTGACCAAAATAGATGATCTCAGTGGTCATTTTGTCCTCTACAGCCTTATTATTACATGAAGTCTCCTTCTCCCTGGCTCCTCATCATAGAAGTTAGTAACAGAGTCCAGTCAATTCCATCCTCACCAATTGCTCTCTTGATTTTCCTTTTCTCATCTCTTATCATTCTATATCTGATAAAGACTGAGATTGAAACTTTGGAGCAGTCCCTGAAGAGCACCCACATCTCCAGTCACTCTCAATTCCAAATTATCTTGTGTCCAATGGCTACATAAATCTCCAAGAATGCCCTCCTTGGCTTTGCCATTCTATTGTTAAAATAAACCCTTCAATTGAATATGTTGCTTTCCTCAGAGGGGGTCCCATGGGTATTAGGACACAGTAATTTGTAGATTTGCAGAGACCAGCCTAAAATAGTTCAGTCATTTTCTTTACTGATGGGATTTTCTGAGAACTTTGATATGCTAATGTGCAATGTGAATCTTCTGGAGGGACAGATAATATAACCCAGAGGTTTTTCTCTTGGGCTTATTATAGGCAAGCACAGGTTGCAGGTCATAGAATTCTTTTGGGTTGCCACTTGGAAGGTGTTTCTTATCACTCTCCCTCTTTGCTGATACTTTCCACTTGGCAATGAGCCCCCTAGTATTTGAAATTCACATTAATACAGGAAAGTCCAGAAAGTCATTCCTCAATAGGCTGTTGCTATATATCTCCTTTCTGGCCAACCCTTGACCTCCCCAGAACCATTGATTCAGAATGACAAGATATGCTAGTGTAATCATGCACTGACATAGCTTTCTTTGCTGAAGGACTAGGTAGTTTTGTAAGTGCATTGCCCAAAGGATGATAAATTTTAAAGCCAAAAACTAACTTCTCTAGGTTCTAAAAAGTGTGTGTTTATGTGTGTGTGTGTTTATGTGTGTGTGTGTGCATGTGTGTGTGTGTGTATTGGTGTGTGTGTGTATTGGTGTGTGAAATAACTAAGAAGTCAACCTGACCACATCTGCAATTTCAAACTGGACTCTACTATCCCTGGCTTTGAACCTCGATTTACTAGAGCCCTACCTTCTAAACTTTTCCAGTGAAATTCCACTCATGTTCTGGAAAACCCAAACACCTTTCCATTGGGTCATTCCAAGACCTGTCCTGATTCCCCTCATTAAAACAGACCTGAAAGTCTAAGTTATTGAGTCCAGAGTAGCATCTTGTGGAGTTTTTCTTGCACAATCAATTATTTCTTTTAATATTCAGTCCAAGAACTGAATGAAGAATGGCACAGAAGGAGGAAGATTGGTGCCGGGTACCTTGTGGCATTGCCCAGGTAGGCATGTACTCCCCGAGGCAGATCTCTTTGGAGGTTACCCAAAGATATACCTTAAAAAGCACCTCCAATGATTATATCAGTTAGATTAACGCAGAACTTGCTCTAAAGTTATTTTAATCCTCAGAGAGAGCAGAGTCCCACTAAACTCTAATGGAAACCAAAGTATGTTTTAACTGCTTTGTAATTTGCAAGATAACTTTTTTCTTCTTTAAAAGGCAGCAAATTTCATTACTATGCAAAGTAATAATATATTCCTTTGATGAGTTTTGCTTTATCACTTTGGGTTTCTTAGTCCTATAAAGAGAAAATTTGAAGGACCATTTAAGTAAGCAAGCAGTCAGGCACTAGAACTGGAAAGATGAAGTTTCCAACTCTGGGAACTGGCCTTGAAAGGCATTTATCCACTCTTTTGTCCATATGTCACGTACTTTCTGAGCACCTTCTATGTGCCAGAGACTGTGTTGGGTGGTGTGGAGTGTGTTAGACTGAGTTCCCTGGAAAGACTCTTATATGGGGAGATTGTGACTTGTGTACAGAAGAGTATTGGAGACTCTCCTTGGACAATACAACCAATAGGAAGGAAGGAAGGATGTTGGATTAGGCAGGGAGAGAAGTGATGATTAATGCAGTTGTAATGGAGACCTAGTCGAGTTCTACAGCAGGCTTTGGTGTTGAGATGATCCTTTAGAGAGACTCCAAAGAAGCAAGGATACTAGGCCTTTGTATGCCCATGTGACTTAGTCATTGTCGGCCCATCCTCCCAGAGAAGGGCTCTAACCTTGAGCAAGGAATGTTTTTGCAGCGTAGGGTAATATAAATGAAGAATATGACTTTGAGCCATTAGCAATCATCATTTCCAGTAGCTGAGATATGGGAACAAATCTCAGTGAGAACACAACTTCCACTATTGGGATGTTATAGGGACCTGTATCTATTCATGCCCTTCCAAAGTTGATAGTTTAGCTCAGGAGCCACAGTAGCAAACAGGCAAGTGCAAGGGCAGACAGAGAAGCAGAAGAGTATGGCAGGTGCTACGAAGGTGTGGCAGGAGCATGTAGCCCAGGCTTAGGTGACCTGGAAATATTTCCCAGAGGAGATGATGGCAATGATGGGGCTGAAATGAAGAATTGGGCTTGTGAAGGGTAACTGGATATGGAAACCGGTAAAAAAAAAAAAAAAATAGTATCTCTGATGTGGGAACAGCATCCGCAAAGAGCAGATGATGTGACGACAACATGGCCTCAGAGGTATCTTAGAGTTAGGAATGGCTTGAATGGAAAGGGCAGTAAAAGGAGTAGCACAAGGGGAGGCAAGAGAGCAGAGCAAGGGCCCCACCTGGAAGGATGGGACTGAAAGAGCAGGCACGCCAGGACAGCTGCCAATAGCAGGTTACATGGTATAATCTGCACTTCAGGAAGATCACTGAGGCTGAAGGATAGAGAAAGGATTGGAGGTGAATAGTAACACAGGGCTCCTCTGGGGGACGGTGGAGGTGGCTGGGTCATTAGTTTCCGGTGAGAAATGATAGTGATTAAAATGGAGGCATGTCAGGTGGGATGGAGAGAAATGGATGGATTTGAGAGATATTAAGGAGGCAGAATCCATAAGACTTGACTGAGTGAATATAGGTCGTTAGGGAAAAAGAGGAGTCAACTTCAGATTTGTCTTTGAGCCTGAGCAGGCTGGCAGTGGTTGGAAGAAGGAATCTCAGAATGTCAGACTGAAGCAAGGGAACCAATTAGAGCCATGATAAACAACAGCTTTTTGTACAGGAACCCTCTCAGGTTAAAAAAAACACAAAAAACAAAAAACTAATGGACCAAAATCTTTGAATTCAAATGAAAATGGCATTATATAAATCTATAAAAATAAATCTATAAAAATTATATATATATACATATATATATATATTCTTACAACTTAGAGTACCTATTTTAGAAAAATGCCAATGAGAAAATTGGCCCTATATTTAGCCACTAAAATATTAAATCTGGACCATTTTTTTTTTCGGTACTGGGGATTGAACTCAGGGGCATTCTACCTCCCAGCTATACCCCCAGCCCTATTTTTTATTCTTTATTTTGAAACACGGTCTCACTAAATTGCGGAGTGCCTCACTAGGTGTCTGAGGCTGGCCATGAACCCGGATCCTCTGGTCTCAGCCTCCCAAATGCTGGGATTACAAGCGTGTGCCACCACGCCAGGCTCTGGACCAGTTTTAGGTATCACAACATGGAGGAAACTTGTCAATATTTGGGGGAGGGGTACTGAGGATTGAACCCAAAGACATTCTACCTCTGAGTTATACCCCTAGCCCTTTTGATTTGTTTATATTTTGAAAGAGGGTCTCGCTAAGTTGCTGAGGGTCTTGCTAAATTGCTGAGGTTGGCTTCAAACCTGCAATCCTCCTGTCTCAACTTCCCAGATACTGGTATTACAGACATGCTCCACCATACGAGGCTTTGACAATACTCCTATTTGTGAAGTGTTTTGACATCACAGAGAACATTCTAAAGCATGTTCTTTTTATCCTTCATGTAGCCCCGCAGGTAGAAATTATTACATTCTCAACTTATAGATGCCAGAACAGAGGTTCAGAGAAGTGTTTACTTTCCATGTGGCACAAGTTAAGTCTATAATGTTCATCCCATTCAGTGCAGTGTTTTCTAAGGTAGCAGCCACAGTTTTCCAAGCTACTAGGCAGAGACCACATAGAAAGAAAATCAATGTGACTGCTGTTTGCTTTGGGTATGGATAGGGTCTCTCTCTCTCTCTCTCTCTCTCTCTCTCTCTCTCTCTCTCTATATATATATATATATATATATATATATATATATATATATATATATATATATATATATATATATATATATATATATATCCTGGCTGTAAGATGGTCTATCTGCTCAGAAGCAGGGAAGCTGAGGGGCAGGTAATGTCTTGTTACCCCCAGAGAGCCCCAGCGCTGCTCCTTTCCCCTGGAGGTGCTCAGAATGCCACCCAAGCATTCTTGCTGCCTGATAGTATCCAGGATGTTTCCAGAGGCCCTCTGAGGCCATCATAACAGCCAGGCTTCATTTAGGCTCAGATTACTTGGCCCCAGTTGCTGGGACTCACAGAGATGGTGTCTCTAGATCCCTGGGTTCTGCAAGGTCTGAAAAACTGAGTTGAACTTGACTTCTGGGTGGTATGTTATAGCCAAATGGATTAAATGTAGTGCCCCACCTCCAAACCAGTGCAGTGGTAACCATGCTAGACCAGATGACTCCAGGTTTAACTAGTGCAGGGGAGGGGGGAGAAGGAACAGAGATGAGACTGCAGCCAGAAGGGACCAATGACCTTTTCTTTTTTTTAATTTTTTTTTTTTTTTTTGCAGGAACCTCAAGTGTCTGGTTTTCAAGCATAACGAGAAGGAAATTTATTTATCAATCTGGTAATTTAGAAATAAAGATACAATTAAATATGATTGTATATTGGCTTGACATAGATTTTTCTGACTATAAACACACACATATAGATGTTTGCATTCCAGATGTTGCTATGAGTTGGATATGGTTTGAATATGTTCCCCAGGGATTCATGTGCAGAGAGCTTGAACTATATTTGTTCCTCCCTCCTCCTCTTCATCTTCCTCCTCCTCCTCCTCTTCCTCTTCTTCATCATCTTCTTCATCTTATATGTTGTCATATCATCATCATCATCATCATCATCATCATCATCATCACCACCACCACCACCTTCTCCCCTGAAGTCTTCATCCATCCTGGCCTACCCTAACTACTTCCTACATTCTCTGATATTGTCTCTGAAATCCCATAAAATCAAGCAAGGAACTCTCCTTACCATTGTAAATATTGGTTGTATGGAGGTAGAGAATGTCTCTAATTTTGGTTGGAGAGATAATAATAATAACAATAATAATAATAATAATAATAATAATAATAATTAGTAGTAGTAGTTTTATAATTATAATAATAAAACAATAATATTTAGTAAACACTTACTATTAATGAAAGCTGTTCTACACACACTAACTCAAAGATTCATTGAGATGAAATTATATTGCAATACAAGGATTTTGCAATTTTTGTAGCAACAATTTAGCCATTGACCATGCCTTCTCTTTTCACTGCTTCTCTGTCTCTCTCTTTTTTTTTTTTTTTTGCAGTACTGGGGATTGAACTCAGGGGCATTCTATCTCCAAGTTGCACCCCCAGCCCTATTTTTTATTATTTCTTTTGAAAGCGGGTCTCACTAAGTTGTGGAGTGCCTCACTAGATACCTGAGGCTGGCCATGAATCCAGATCCTCCAGTCTCAGCCTCCCAACTGCTGGGATTACAAGTATGTGCCACCACACTCGGCTTCACTGCCTCTATCTAATCTCTTATAATTGTATGCTCTGTGCAGGGCTCAACATGCCAATTTTGCACCATTATCTACACCCTGAAAAGTGGGGGAGAGGCCTCTTCATACAGCTTACTGCATTGCCTTTGGGTCTCTTCTGTTTCTTTCTCATGCTGCTTCTGCTCTCAAGAATACCTTCTCTCTCCCTCAAGAGATTCTCTTCTCAAGAATCTTCTCCAGTTCTCAATGATTGCCCCCTCTGACATGTTCCTGTTTGTGTGGGCACATTTTGACAAATGCTTCAGCTATAGGCTGTCTCATATGTCTGTTGAAGAGATGAGACAGGCTGCCATGATGCATGATTCCTGGCCCTATGACACTGATCCCACCCTTCTCTTGGACATATGCAGCCTAAAATAGGAATCATCTTGAGTACATTCTCGTCCATTTAATTTAAAATTAGGATACCACGAATGGTACTCCAAGAACACATGAGTGCAAAACAAATATCACACTTATATGCAGAAAGTCCTAAGGAATCCACAAGAAAAAATATGCTAGATATAATAAGTGGGTTCACAAGGTCACGGGACACAAGATCAATATACAAAAATCAATTGTTATTTTATATACTAGCAATAAAAAAATCTGTAAATGATTATGTTAAATGAGATTAGTCAGTCACAAAAAGTAAAAAAAGCATATGTTCTCCCTAATATGCGGATGCTAGGGAAAAAATGGGGCATAAGAGGGACTCCAGATGAAAAAGGAGAAACCCTAGATAAGCAAAGAAGTTGACTTAACTGAAGGTGATGGACGGGGGTGGGGGGCACCCTAATGCACATGATGTACTTTCATAAATATATCAAAGTCAATCACTAAACTGAACTTGAGAAGGAGGGAGGGTGAGGGAGTGGGGTGGGAATTGGGGAAGGGGTTAAATGAGAAATGTGTGCATGTATGCCTTTATCAGTTTGTATCTAACAAAGATGTATGATTACAATGTACCAATTAATAAAAATAAATAATAAAAATAATAATAACAGCAAAAAGAATAGAATACTTTAGGAATATGATAAGACTTGCAGCACTGAAAATTATAAAATCAAGGTAGCAGAAATACAAGACCCTCTAAATAAATGGAGAGAAATTCCATGTTCATGAATTGGAAGAAATTAACTCTCCTCATTCTACTGCTATCTCAGTAGGTGTCCTGCTTGGGGCCATATTTCTGTCCCCATAAGAGGCCCTAGGGTCCTTTTCCAAGCCATTCTATGAGCCAGAAGGTGGGTCAGAGTTTTCTTTAGATGCAGGTCTTTGTGGTGTGTAAAATTTGAAATTTTTCAGTTGAAATTGGTTTCCTGGTTATTTCTTGCAACCTAATGAACTAAATGGTGCTGAAGGATGCCCTGCACACTCTGGGCAAGCAGATATTGTAACTTCAGGCTGAGAGGGGCTGGAAATACAACATCAATAAAATTGAAGGATGACCCACAGACTGCCTTGAGAAAAACTTTGCAAATCATTTATCTTATAAAGAACTTGAGTCCCAAATATATAAAGAACTTTTGTACCTCACTAATAAGAAGACAAACAACCTCAATGGGGCAAAAAATTTGATAGGGTTTTCACCAGAGAAGACAAAGAAAAGGCTAATAACAAGAAGAGATACTCAACACCATTAGTCATTAGGGATGTGCAAGTTGGAAGAACACTAAGATACCACTTTATATGCACCGTGATGGCTATAATAAAAAAGAGAAAAATACAAGTGCTGGGGAAGATGTGGAGAAAGTGAAACTCTCATCCATTATGGGTGGAGTTATAAAATGGTGCTGTTCATTTTGGACAACACATTTTCAACTTCTTACAAAGTTACTCACTGTCATCTTCTGTTTTCTAATATTACAACAGAATCCCACCGAATGGGAAATTATAAAAATTAGATGTTTATTTGGCACCTAATACTAAAGGCTGGAGAATCCAAGACTGAGGACCTGTATCTGGTGAGGGCCTTCTTGCTGCATCATAAAATGGCAGAAGGCATGCCATGATGAAAAAGCAGGTGGAGGAGAAGAAATGGGGAATGAACCTCCTCCTTTTACAACTCACCCACTCCCTCATTAAATCCTTAATTCATTTATGAAGGCTCCCAGGACCTAATCAGTTCTTAAAGGCCCCACCCCTCAACATTGTTGCATTGGAAAATTAGTTTCCAATATGTAGAAGGGGTAGGCATGTTCAAATCATAGCACCTAGCAATTCCACACATGCACCAATAAAAGTACATTAAAAAAAAAAAAATAAAGTTGACAATTCTCAGCAAAAAAAAAAAAAAAAAAAGAAAAGATATACATGAAGACTCATCAGTGAACATTTGCAGCATGGTTATAACATAAAAACTCCACACTGGTAACAATCAAAATGCCCATCAACGGGTGAATGTGTAAGCAAAATGTGGTATATCTATATACCTGAATACACCTGAGCAATAAAAAGGATTGAACTGCTTATGTATGTTACAACATGGATGAACCTCAAGAACATTATAGTAAGTACTGCTGGCACACAAAACGCACACTGAGAGTCGCGAAGTGAGAAAGGTTTAGAAAACACAGAAGCAAGATTCTTTACTGAATGATTTGTAACTTGCTTCTCACCTGTGCTGAGTGATGGTTAGTGACACACTCTGCCCGGAGAGCCCTCACACTCGTCACCTGCCCCCAAGTAAGTGATTGCTGTCTCTTACCATGGAGACCACTGTGGCCAAACAGCCTGCATGAACCACACCCAGGAAAGTACTGCCTGTTCACACCCTGTGGCTTGTCTGATTAATTCACAGGTCAGGACTTGTGTGTCAGCCTTCCCTTGGGGATCTGCTCCTGTTTTGTACTTCAAAGGCCCATCTGGCAGATATCAAAGATATGTTTAAGTCTTTGCAGCTTGAGTCTTTTCTGTCTTTACATTTTTAACTCTTCTCTGCACTTCTAGGTTACGATGTTAATGAGGAGAGACTAGCGAGAAAAAGAACAAGCTAAAAAATGCACTTGTGTTTTGCTTATTATTTTTTATGCATGTGGCTCATTTCCCTTGAAAAGAAATCTGTTTGTGTTTGCATAAAAACATTGCACAAAGTGGGTGAGTTCTATACAGGCCCCGTGGCTATGGTTCAAAACAGTGAGCTCTTCCAAATAGCCAGGCTGCTCCGCACTTACCCAGCCATGTGGGGTATGTTGTGAGATGGTTCCAGTTTTCAGGAATCCTGTTTCTAGGAATCCATTCTAATGAAATCATTGGAAAGGCAGACAAAAGAATCTATAAAAAGAAGTTATCACAGCATCATTTTAATAGCAAACCTTCAGTGGAAAAACAACAACAACCGAACATCTGTATTAGTTTTCTGTTGCTGCCATGAAAATCACTTTGAACTTACTGGTTTTGTTTTGCTTTATTCCTGTGGTACCAGGGATTGAACCCAGAGGCATTCTACTCCAAGCTACATGTCCAACCGTTTCTATTTTTTATTTTGAAATGTGGTTTCACTAGGTTATTGAAGCTGGGCTCAAATGTACAATCCTCCTGTCTTAGTCTCCCACTAATCCCAAGTACTGGGATTACAGGCCTGCATGACTATACCAAATAATTTAGTGGCTTTAGATAGCATTTATTTATTCTCTTACAGTTCTGAAAGTCAAAAGTTGGATTATAGGTGTGGTGGTGCACACTTGTAATTCCAGGCCTGTCTCAGCCACTTAGCCAGACCATATTTTAAAATAAAAAATAAAAAGAGATGAGGGCTACCTTGGAAGTAGAATGCCCCAAGTTCAATCCCCAGTAAAACACACACACACACACACACACACACACACACACACACCTGAAATCAGTTGTGCTGGGCTAAAGTCGAACTGTTGGGCTGGAGCTTTCCAGGGGCCTCTGGGGGCTGACCAGTCCTTGCCTCCCCTCTTAGCTCTGTTGCCTGCCCACTTGAGCGCCTGGGCTTGTGGCCCGGCCCATCTTCAAGCCATCACTCCAGTCTCTTTTTCTGACCTCACATTGTCCTCTAATTGACTCCCCTTGCATCCCTTTTCCAAGGACTGTTGTGATTACATTGGCACAGCTGTGTCTTCAGAGTCCCAGGTCCGGGAGACAGTGTATTTTCAAATCATAACACCATGTGATGTGTATCAATTTTATTTGCATTTTACAGATAAAAAAGACTAAGAAGTGAAGAGGTTAAGTAATTTTCTAGTGATGAAGGATACTGTGTGTGTGTGTGTGTGTGTGTGTGTGTGTGTGTGTGTTTTATGTATGTATGAATGTGTAGATAGGGGGTAGAGATGAAGAAATACTAGAAAAGAAGACTAGGAGGACTAGAAGGATAGGTACCAAATGTGTTAGAAGTTCATCTCTGAGAAATAAGATTACACAAAATTTTTCTTCTTTATATTTTACTCATTTCTCAATATGTCTATAGTGAAAACTTGAATTATTTTACATGTAGGGAAATAATTAAAAGTAAAAGGTTTTGTGCTTTAGCACAATGAGGTCTAGCAGTGGACTTAATATTATCTCAGTTCTTTTGTAGGAAGGAGAGAGAGAGAGTCATAGCCCAGACTGAATCATACCAAGCTCTGCTGGCCCAATTAAGCTACAGAGCAGGTTAATTTCCTGGACCTCTGAGGCATAATTATGGCTTCCTCATCCAAGTCCAATCATTTCCCCTCATAATCAATAATGTTTGCTAAGACTATTACTGTTCAAATAACCAAACTTTTCAGTTTTTCCACATTCTGGCATTATGGAGAAACAGCTTTTCAGACACACAGTCTGTTTGTTTAAATGCTCTGGATTCTGTATGCCAAGTTTGCTTTCTGTGAAGAATTCCCCCTGTCTGACTTGACATCATTTGGTTTATTTATGTTGGAGAACCCTCAGGGAAATACTATACCTGTGTTATATATGTATGTGTGGGGGTGTGGATATAAAATGCAGAGCAACAAATCATTAGAAGGTGAATTCACTTATCAAATGCCTAGTCTTGGGAGCTGTTCAAAAGTAAACTGCATAAATCACCCCTCTGTGCTCTGTGACAGAGTCAGCAGATGACGAGAGGGCAGAATGCAACCGAGGGGTAGGAGACCCTAAACATATTTTAGACTCCAAATATTAAAAGTGTCAAGAACTGTTTTTTAAATCTAGATTATCACCTCCCTACAGGTAGTGAATATTTGTTTCCTTTCTTAGAATGGCCTGATCTTCCCTCTAATTCCTTCACGTACCTGTAATTTGTTTAGTTATTACCACTGAAACTTGCACATCTATACCTTGACTATGTTGGAAGGAAAAAAATGCAATCCTTAATATATCAAAAATAGAAAACAATAGATAGCAAAGCAGTGGACTTAGTGAAAATGTGCTAATGTTGTGCATTAATGTACATATATTTTTTATGAAAGATTTGAGAACGTTGACATATGCATTTCTTGGTTTAATAAAAAAAATTTGAGGGATGCAAATGAGACATTAAAGAGCCTATATTAAAAGCTGAGGACAAAAATCTAAGAAAACCTTCTTTTATTCACTAAAAATAGTTCTCTGTCCCATTATATTTTCTGCTACCTCTAAGACTTGAGCATTTCATAAGTGAAGGCAGCCATCAGATTATGTAGTCAAATCAGATGGAATGTCAGTGGTGGGAAAGGAACTGATGATGAAGAGGGAGTGTTCATTAACAATCCAGACACATGAAAAATATTAGAATACTGAGCTTCAGGAGCAGAACTGACTGAAGATCAGAGAGGTTTTGATTGTGTTTTACTCTAAAATAAATATGAGAACTTGGTTTAAGCTTCACAAGAGTACTAGTATTGAGGGTAAAACAAAGAGAACTGATTTCAGTTGATCAGGGCACACTTTCTAAGTGAACTAATTGTGATAAACCACCCAGACAAGTGGCTACTAGAGTCCAGATAATGAACTTATACAAAAAGAAACACAGTCCCATAGACATTTTTATTGTAGATATTCTCAGTATGTCAGAAGCCAGCTATAAAACAAGCGAAGGACTGAGCATAATTACAGCCTCTCACAACAGAGTGAGGAGAATTGGTTTGAGAAAAGCCCCATTATAACTCATTGCACTGGGTGGGTGGGGAGGTTCTATTGGCAGGAGCACAAATCAAGTTCCAGTGCTGGAACCACATTCACATTGTGAGATCTGATTCACAGAGATTAAGCTAGGTTCACTTGCTGGTAGGCTGTACAAGAATGGATCTCAACTCTGGGAGCAGGGATTTGGGAGTTGGTCTGAGCTCTCACACAATGCTCAGTTTCCTTGGGGACATCAATCACCTTCTCTTGGGAGGACGGGGAGGGGTTCTCATTCACCTTGTGACAAGCTGAACTACAAGGGCCTTCTAACTTGACCATTTTGTTTCTTTCTTGGCTCTAGAACATTAACTTGTGTTCTTGTCTCCAACTGCAGAGCAGTATTGTAAAGCTTAATTTCTAATAAATGCAAAGTGAAAGCCCAAATGTGCAGAACAGGGGCCTATAACCTGCTCATCCCAGGCATGGCAGATTATACTACTGTCTGTCAAAAATTCACTTTCCTTCCTCAAAGAACCCCATCCAGTGTGAAGATTGTGCTTCTCTGCCTAGTTAAACTCAGGAGGGGCCATGTGAGCTTGTTTGTTAAATAGACCTTGGTTGGAGCTAACATGTAAATCTGTCAGGTCTTCAGATTTCTTCTCTCTTTTATGTTGGCTATTGATAGGTCTGAGACAGAGGATGTTATTTCAGTCTCAACTCTGAAGTGATAAATATTTGGATTAGTTAATGGTCATGTATTATAAGAAAGAATGAAACTTTTGTTGTAAGCCATTGCAATTTTTGAGATCATTTGTTATTATAGTAAAAGCTAACCTCTCCTGACTGGTAATCTTACATTCTAGGAATGGCCAACTATGAAAAACTCTGATTTCAAGATTATGACTCTAACAGAAAATCAGAATTCCAAACTTTCATTTTAAGAAGTGTCTCTCTTTGCTCGAAGTTTTGTTTAAGCACTATAATTCCCATATATTTAAAAAAAAATCATCCCTAATGCTTTTAACATGTGCCCCTGTGCAGACCCTACATTCTGGAACACTTGAGCAATCAGTTTCTATTCAATGTTTGATACATTTAAGTTCTCCCAATGTGCATGGACAAGAAAGATTGCTTATGCACTTTTCATCTATTTATACAACTGATTTTTTGAGCAACTACTAAGTAATCGGTAAACACCATGAATGGAAAAGTGAAAGAGTAATCCTGTCTCCTTATCTTGGCTATAGTGTATCTTCCTGTAGCTTCAGAAAAGCAGGTACAAGGCAGTGTGATGAATGCTATGCTAGAGAATAGATGATAGAATATTATAGAGGAGGAAATAGGATGAACATTCTAAATCAGAACTTTGGCACTGAAGAAAGCTTTCTAGAAGAAGTAATGTCTAATCTAAAGCTTGAAGAAAATACGGCAATTAGGAGTGTGTGTGTGTGTCTGTGTGTGTGTGTGTGTGTGTGTGTCTGTGTAGTGCTATGGAAAGATGGATTGGGACACTACAGGTGGTTTTAGAATATGAGGGGAGAGGAGCACCACAGGAGAGAAAATCTCACATCTGAAGGACCAATGGTGAATCCAGATGGCAGATATAATGGGAGCATTGTCTGAAGAGGAAGAATTCAGGTCACATAGGGACTTTTAAGCTGTTCTGGTTTGGATAATGAATGTTGCCCAGAAAAGCTCATGTACTGGCAAGACAAAAATGTTCAGAGATGCAATAATTGAATTAAGGTTCTAATCTCATAAGCTGATAAATCCATTGATATATCAATAATTTGAATGGATTCACTGGGTGGTAACTGTAGGCAGGTGGGATGCAGCTGAAGGAGATGGGGTCATTGTGGGTATGGCCTGGAGAAATAGAGTCCCTATTTATGTTCCTTTAGTTTCCTTCTCTTGCTTTATTGTTCTGGTTAAAATTTCAAGCACTATATTGAATAGTAGTAGTGATAGTGGGTATCCTTCTCTTATCCCTGACTTTAGAGGAAATACTTTCAATTTTTCTCCATTCTGTATGATGTTGGTTATGGATTTGTCATATATTGTCTATATGATGTTGAGTAAGTTCTTTCTATTCCTATTTTTTTCAGTGTTTTTTAACATAAATGGGTGTTAAAATTTGTCAAATGCTTTTTCTCTATGTATTGAGATGATCAATGTGACTTTTGTCCTTGGTTCTATTTATGTGATGAATTACATTTATTGATTTGCATATATTGAACCGACCTCTCATTACTGGAATGAAATCAACCTGGGAATGGTAAAGGATATTCTTGATGTGGTTTTGAATGGGTATTGTGAGCATTTTATTGATAATTTTTATTAAGAATTTTGTTAGTATTTTTATTAAGAATTTTCTATGTTCATCAAAGAATTTTCTTTCCTTTAAGTATTTAGTTTTGTTATCAAGGTAATACTGGTTTCATAGTATGAGTTTGGAAGTATTCCATCTCTTTCTACTTCACTGAATATTTTTAGAAATATTGGGCCTAGTTCTTCTTTAAGAATTTGACTGGAAATGTGTGGTCCTGAGTTTTTCTTTGTTGAAAGGATTTTAATTGCTGCTTCAATCTCTCTGCTTTTTGTTTATTTAGTTTGTTTGTTTGTTTAGTTTGTTTGTTTCGTTCAATTTAAGAAGGTTGTATGTGTCTAGAAATTTGCTAATATCATCTAGGTTTTCTAATTAATTGGAATGTAAGTTTTCAAAATGATTTTTTAATTAATTATTTTATTTATTTTAATTAGTGCATTGTAATCATAACTATCCTCTAATTTTTCACACTATCTGTGGTAATATCTCCTTT
Organism: Graphiurus murinus; assembly: GCA_004027655.1. Lineage (NCBI taxonomy): Eukaryota > Metazoa > Chordata > Mammalia > Rodentia > Gliridae > Graphiurus > Graphiurus murinus. The sequence goes on along the minus strand of PVLC010002619.1, from coordinate 64,343 downwards.
TTCAGCTTTTATTTTAATAATTTGGGTCAATTCTCTCTTCTGGTTAGATTGGCTAAGGGTTTATCAATATTATTTACCTTCTCAAAAATAGTTTTTTGTTTTATTGATCCTTTGTATTGTTTTTATTTTCTATTTCACTAATATATGTTCTAATTTTAATTATTTCCTGCCTTCTACTAGCTTTGGGGTTAGTTTTCTCCTGTTTTATAGGGTCTTAAGATGTATCATTAAGTTGTTTATTTGGAATCTTTCCATTTTCTTTTCATGTGGGAACTCATTGCTATGAAATTTACTTTTAAAACTGCCTTCATAGTTTTCCAGAGTTTCTGGTAAGTTGTGTCTCTATTTTATTTGATTCTAGGAGTTTTTAAATTTCTCCCCTTATTTCTTGTATGACCCAGTCCTCATTCAAAAGTGCGTTTTTTCAATCTCCATGTATTTATGTAGTTCCTCTGGAGCTTCCTGCTGTTGAATTATACTTTCAGCCCATTATGACATGAAAAGATACAAGAAATTATATCAATTTAAAAAGTATTTGCTAAGTCGGGTGTGGTGGCGCACGCTTGTAATCCCAGCATTCGGGAGGCTGAGACCGAAGGATCCGGGTTCGCGGCCAGCCTCAGCTACCTAGTGAGGCACTCCGCAATTTAGTGAGACTCGGTTTCAAAATAAAGAATAAAAAAATAGGGCTGGGGGTATAGCTCGAAGGTAGAATGCCCCTGAGTTCAACCCCCAGTACCACAAAAAAAAAAAAAAAAAAAAAAAAAAAGTATTTGCTAATACTTGCATTGTGGCCTACATGGTCTGTTTTGGGAAAGGTTTCATGAATAGCTGAAAAGAATGTGAATTTGGCTGTCCTTGGATCAAATATTCTGTAAATGTCTGTTAAGTCCATTTGGTTTGTAGTTTTCTTTAAGTTTGAAGAGTTTTTACCTAGATAACATATCTAATGTTGAGAGAGGTATATTGAAGTTTCCTAGTGTTATTATATTAGGGTCTTAGTTGTAATACTGACAGGGTTTTTTTTTTGTTGTTGTTTTTTGGTACTGGGGATTTAACCCAGGGACATTCTACCCCTAAGCTATACTCCCAGCCCTATTTTATTCTTTATTTTGAAACAGGGCCTCACTAAGTTGCAGAGGGCCTCACGAGTTGCTGAGGCTGGCCGCAAACCTGCGATCTTCCTAACTCAGCATCCCAAGTACTGGGATTACAAGTGTGCGCCACCACACTTGGATTTACTGATAGGTTTTAAAGAATATGTTTCCTCTAACTTTAATGCCCTCCTCACCTGATTCCGCACCCCTCAATACTTCACCTGATACACTAAAACATTTCTTCCTCCTTTAAGAGTCATATTGAACTCTATGAACCTCTCTCAATATTTTTAGGAAGATACATCTTTTCCATACAGATAAGACATAAATGTCTCCCTAAATATATATATATATATATATATATATATATATATATATAATTTATTCACTTTTATGTCTTTATCACAACTTAAGAAATAAACATCTTGAGGGCAAGCTGGGCGTGGTGGTGCACCCTTGTAATCCCAGTACTTGGGAGGCTGAGACTGGAAGATCTGGGTTCACAGCCAGCCTTAGCTACTTAGTGAGCCTCTCTGCAACTTAGTGAGACCCTATTTCAAAATAAAAAATAAAAAATAGGGCTGGGGGTAGAGCTCAAAGGTAGAATGCCCCTGGGTTAAATCCCTAGGACTGAAAAAAAAAATCTTGAGGGTAGGGCCTTATCTTTTCATCTGTGCATCTTCAGTGATACTCAGTTCTTGGCTCAGTGTAGACATTCTATAAATGTAGCAGGAAGGATGAGCAGAATGAAGGCAGTAGCCTCGAGATGATCTTACATGCAAGGAAATTTAGCCTTTGATGCTGGGCCATAGGTTTCCCCTGATGGTCTGGAGCTTCTACAACTGGGAACATTCATTTTTGAGCAAACTCAGAGTGATCCCATTCAGTGATGATATCTGGAAGGAAACTTAGGTACTTGAATTTGTCTCTACTCCTCTCCCTGGGTAATCACAGGCCTGCTAGGGCTGTACTCCTCTCTCCTCATTCTATGGACCAGTTGACATGGTTGGACTCCTGCTCTGATCCAGGTTGGCCAAAGTGTGCAGGCTAAAGCATGGCTTTGAAGGGGAACACACCTGAGGTCATGCTTTGGCCTTACTATTTCCTGACTGTGTATGGTAGGCACAATTCTGAAACGATCCTCAGAGTCCCACATCCTATGCAATCTCCTCTCCTAGAGTATCAGTGGTATCTATGAATATGATTAGGTATTACTATCATGATTAGGTTACTAACAGGTTCACTTTGAGTTAACTAAAAGAGAAAATATTCTGAATGTCTCTGGCTTAATCAGAGGAGCCTTTAAAGAAAGTGAAATATAAGCCAGGAGTGGTGGCGCACGCTTGTAATCCCAGCATTTGGGAGGCTGAGACCAGAGGATCTGGGTTTGCGGCCAGTTTCAGCTACCTAGTGAGGCACTCCACAACTTAGTGAGACCCTGTTTCAAAATAAAGAATAAAAAATAGGGCTGGGGGTATAGCTCGGAGGTAGAATGCCCCTGAGTTCAATCCCCAATACCGCAAAAAAAAAAAAAAAAAAAAAAAAGTGAAATATCAAAGAGATAATGATCCTGCTAGCCCAGAAGCACATAGCCATGTTGAAAACTGCCTGCAAGAGTCACATGACAAGGACTGTGTGTGACCTTGAGCTGAGAGGGATCCCTGGTTGACAGTAGGCAAGACACATTAATTATACAACCACATGTAAATTAATTCTGCCAATAACCACTGAGCTTGTAAAAACAATCGCAAACCTGAAATAATAATTGTAGATCTGGCCAACACTTCAATTGCAGCCAGCTGAGACCCCAAGCAGAGGGTCCAGAGAACTTGTACTTGATCTTCTGAGCCACAGAAACTGTAAGATAATAAATTTATGTTGTTATAAAGTGCCAAGAGGGCTGGGCGTGCTGGCACACGCTAGTAATCCCAGTACTTGGGAGGCTGAGACAGGAGGATCCGGATTCGCGGCCAGCCTCAGCTACTTAGTGAAGCACTCCACAACTTAGTGAGACCCTGTTTCAAAATAAAGAATAAAAAATAGGGCTGGGAGTGTAGCTCAGAGGTAGAGTGACCCTGGGTTCAATCCCTAGTGCTACAAAAAATAAAATAAAATAAAATAAAATAAAATAAAATAAAATGCCAAGATTGTGGTAATGTGCTATGTAGCAGGAACACAGCAACAGAAATGCCCTGTGGAGGTGTGTGGCTTCAGGGAAGTTTCCTACCTTCTTTGAACCTCATTTTCCTTTGTGAAATAAGGATGGTCATAAGGTTCCTTCGTGGGCTGTTGAAATCCATTGCGATAGTATACACTAAATATCTAGTAGTTTCTCACCATAGCTTAAGCACCATTTCCCATACCCAGCCCTTACCACCATCTATGAAATGGCTTTTCTGGAACATTCTGTCCTAGTTGCCCTTCAAGAACTGACAGAGGGATTAGGGCTGCCTTAGGTGGCACTGGCTGCGCAGTGCATCCTAGGGTCAGTGTTCTGAGGAAAATTCCTATTGTAATGCATAACCATGAGGCACTGGGAGAGAAATTGCTTTGGGAGCCTTTGTGTGATTAACATTTCAGCTGTTTATGGAGACATTGCTCTATCATTTCCTGTTTTAAAAAATTAATGCACCAGTTCTTTATTATTAAAAACCAAGAAAGGGAAGTGCAGCTGCTATATGGAAATAGTTCTTTGGGATCTAAAGAATAGTTCCAGATCAGAGAGGATATTTGGAAGATCCCCATTTTGTGTGGAGGTTCCTTGAATTTCCGCAACTTTTTCCTTGGATGCCATTTCTCCCCAATTCCAAGCTCTCTGCCCTCTGACTCTCCCACCCCTAAATTCCAATGGGATGAAAGACTCCTGTATTGGAACCTTATAACTTTGTAACGATGTCAGTGGTGCTATATGTGACAGGATTATAAAGCCTACTGAATCAGAGAGTTCTAGAGTCGGAAGGAACTTTGCAAGGCATATAGCTTGACTTCTTCGTCGTACTGATGAGAAAACAGATTTAATTGCCCAAAGAGTCACAGCTAATCAGTGACTGAGTTTTCTCCAAAAGAAATCAGAGCTCCTGATACTTTCCTTAAGTAATCTGAATCTATTGTTTTTATTTTACACGTGTAGAAATTCAAAAAGAAATTTCTTAGGAAAGGGATATGCCTCACCATAGACGTCATCACGGATCCAGATGTCTATCATGCTGTTGCCAGCTGAAATCTCCTTGGGGGAAGAGAAGGCTCTCTTAAGTCAGACAGAAAGATCAAATTCAATAAGAAGGAAACATTTAGGTTAGATTTAAGGGGAAGAAGTATCTCAGCTGCAAGAGGTTAATTCATGTGGTTGGAAAATCACATTCTTTAAGGATCATTGAGGACACTATACATTTATGCATCCGTGAGATGGAGTTATTCATTCATTATTTGGCATTACTTATTATTCTCTATCCACTATCCCAATTCCTGATGACTGCCATGTCTGTATTGGGACAGTCTGGGTTCCCTTCTTCCAAGAGGGAAAAAGAAATTCTGTCCTAGAGCCAAATCCATCTGTAATGCAGTCTTTGTCTTGATGGTGCATTTATTCTGTGTATGCAAAGCAGTTAACAAAGCAGGCCTGGTACTGCTATCATTGTATCCTTGTATCCTTGTAAAGTCCTACTGGGAACTTGGAGGATAAGCAGTTCCCTGCCTTATCCCTAATTGATAAGACTCTACTTAATGTACGTAGACTGTATGATTTAATTCATGTTGAACCTCTACTTTCTGGAATTCCAGACCATTTCCCAGTGAAAATTTTGAACACGGAGCATCTGATGAGCTTCCTTGGCAGATAAAATTTTACACATTGTCACAACTGATGCTGGAGGAATAAATTAAGCACACTGTATGTGTCTATTAGGATCAGCCCCTTTTGAAGCTACTCGTGGTTTCCTCTAGACTTTATCTCATGCACCTTTTCCTTCCACTGGTTTTGCTTTAATATCCTTTTACTGCAATAAATCTTAGGTACAAGCACAACTATATGCTGAGTCATGACAATTCTCCTTGCAAATCAGCAAACCTGGAGCTGGTCTTGAGACTCTAATCCTTAGGGAAAATAGATTTATTTCTGCAAGGCCTTCCTAGAACCCCTTAAGCACCAGGCTTTTGTTTTAGAAAGCTCAAGTTCAAGAGCCACTATGGAGAAAGAAAAGCGACTATATAATATTTAAGTAAAATGTCATGCTTTTGTTATACCCGTCATTTTCCCCTGGCCTGCCATTCTGCCTCTCCCCAGATACCATACACTTTCTCTTTAAATTTTGTACTTTAGTTCTTTCTTCCTTCTTCCTCTCCATTTTCTTTAGTGCTGTCTTCCACCTTGAATTGTGAGCTTTTATGACAGCATAGACTATATAAAGAGCAGGTTATCAGAAAAAAACAGAAAATAGGAGACTCCATTTTTATGCTTAGAAATTTTTGTCTTCTTGATGATTACCATTCTAACTGGAGTGGGGTGGAATCTCAGTGTAGTTTTGGTTTGCATTTCCCTGATTGCTAAACTTTTTTCTTTTTTTTGGTGTGTGTGTGTGTGTGTGTGTGTGTGTGTGTGTGTACTTGGGATTGAACCCAGGGGTATCCTGCCTCAAAGATACACCCTCAGCCCTTTTAACATTTTATTTTTAAACAGGCTTGCTAAGTTGCTGAGGCTAGCCTCAAACCTGGCATTCTCCTGTCTGAGCTTCCCAAGTACTGGCATTACAGGCATGTGCCACCACACTCAGATTTCACTACTGGCCAATTGTATTTCTTTTTTGGGAAGTATCTGTAAAGTTCTATTGGTGTGTGTGTGTGTGTGTGTGTGTGTGTGTGTGTGTGTGTAGGTGGGTGTTGTGTGTATTACTGGGGATTAAACCCAGGGATATTCTACCTCCAAGCCACACCTCTAGCCCTTTAATTTTTTTTTTTTTTTTGAACAATGAACAGTGTCTCACTAATTTTACTGAGAGTCTTGCTACATTGTTGAGGCTAACCTCAAACCTGCTATTCTCCCATCTCAGCCTCCCAAGTACTGGAATTACAGGCAGGCACAACCACACCCAGCTTCTACTGCCCATTTTTTATTGGATTATTTGCTTTTTTAGTTTTAAGGGTTTTTTTTTTTGTTTTGTTTTTTAGTTCTTTGTATATTCTAGAGAATAGTCCTCTATCAGAGAAATAGCTAGCAAACATTATCTCCCACTCCGTAGGCTCTCTCTTCAGACTCATGATTGTTTCCTTTAACAAATGCTGGGAAGGATGTAAGGAAATAGGACATTTTATACACTGTTGGTGGGATTGTAAATTAATAGAAACCACTATGGAGATCAGTTCGGAAGTTCCTCAAAAGACTAGGAATGGAACCACCACATGACCCAGCTATAACCATTCTTCTGTATCTTTCTAAAAGCATTAAAGTCAGAAGACTATAGTGATACACACATACGCATACTCATGATTATAGCAGCACCGTTCACAATATCCAAATTATGGAACCAACCTAGGTATCCATATGAGTGGATGAAGAAAATGTGTTATATACACACAGTGGAATTTCACTCGGCCATAAAAAAGAACAAAATTATGTCCTTCACAGGAACATGGACAGAACTATAGAATACTAAGCTGAGCGAGATCAGCCAGTCCCAGAAAGTCAAGGATGCTATGTTTTCTCTAATATGTGAAAGCTATAGAGAAAATGGGAAACAGAAGGGACATTAAAAACTGCAGAGAGAGAAAGATTTGTAGAGTAGCTGAAAGGGGATAGAGGAGGGAATTAGGAAAGGAAAAAGGGAAGATTGAAGAAGGAAACAGTTTAAATAATGCTATGGCAATATGTGAAGGCATTATTACCAATCTCACCAAGCTGTGTGGGGAGGGCGGAGAGGGGGAGCAGAGTGGGATGTAGAGAGAAATACGCAAAGAACTGTGTGCATGTGTGTTTCATCACATCAGACCTCACAATGATGTATAATTGAAATGCACTAATCAAATAACTTAAAAAATTGTCTTCTAATTAAAGGGAGGTACTAATTTTTTTTTGTTGTTCCTTGATTTCTAATCTGATAAATGCGGGTAATAGTGCCTGCCCACTTTACAGAGTTATGGAGGGAATCAAATGAGATAATTTTTGTGCAAGAATTTCAAATTTGAGTCATATGGAAATGTTGAGACGTTATTCTTCTGGAGTTCAGCAAAAGTGGATTGCATGAGAAATATCTGCTCTTGAGATGTGGACATATTCTCTCTTTATTCAGAAAATAAAAAGAGAATATAAAGACTTCATGAGGAAGGACTTTAAGAAGAGTTGGCCCTGAAAGCAGGGCGTGGTAGCACACACCTAAAATACCGGCACTTGGGTGGCTAAGGCAAGAGGATTGCAGGTTGGAAGCCACCCTCAGTAATTTAGCAAGGTTCTCTGCAGCTTAGTGAGATCCTATTTCAAAATAAAAAATAAAATAGGGGTGAAGATATGGAATGACCCTGAGTTCAATCCCCAGCCCCTTCCCTCACACACAAAGAATAGCTGGTCCCAAGAAAAGGAAGATTTAAAGAAGGTTGTGAGTATTGGCTTTAGATACTGATAGGCAGCCATAGGAGGATATAGAAAATAAGTTTATATAATTTCGGAGAACAGTGTCAGGACTAGTAGGGAGAAAACATGGAAGCAGAAGAGGAAAGAAAAGACGGAGGCACAGAGATGGGTAGCACAAGAACTCAGTCACCAGTGCTGTTGGATTAGGCTGAATTGCTGCCCACTGCCTGCCTCCTATGTTGCACACAGATTCCACATTGGAATGATGAATGAGCGTCCTTCGCGAGCCACCCCCACAATCTTTGCGGCAGTGCTCTCGGTGCTGTTATTTATTGAAGCATTCTCTTGAGATGATTTACTCCTTTCATGAGATACATTTTGCAAATTTGATGTTTCAGTTATTTTTGTAATGCACGTTAAAATAGAAATCTAAGTATAGAAAACTTATCTTTGTCAGTAAACCCCAAACTACATGCTGACAAACCTGATATCCCATGGAAATTCATAAGCCGTATGAGCCAGGTGTGGTGGCGCATGCCGGTAATTCCAGTACTTGGGAGGTTGAGACAGGAGGATCACAGATTTGAAGTCAACCTCAGCAATGCAACAAGACTGTTTCCAAATTAAAAAATAAATAAATAAAATAGGGCTGGGGGCATAGCCTAGAGGTAGAAGGTTCCTGGATTCTACCACCAGTCACAAACACACACACACACACACACACACACACACACACACACACACCATGTTAAAGGCAAAAATTAAAAGCAAAACTGTGTCCTCAGGGCCCTGACTCCTAGTCCTGTAAACCTTTGGGCCATGTGGCATGATACAGTCTTTCTTGAAGAAAAGGGTGGCACCCCATTTGTGGATATTGCCTTGTGTCTCCTTGTGGGCGACTGTAATGTTCTCCCTCTCCATTCATGAGTGTGCTAATTGCTTTCCCACAATTCACCAGGTGCAACAGGTGTAAACCAGGATTAATACAAACTGAGATGCGTGGTAGTCCTACCTTTTCCATCCTTCTCGTCCTGGCTTTATACCTCCCAAATAAAGAATCAACACTTAAATCTTGATTTCTACCCTATTTTCTAGGGATAGCCTGAAACATCCCTTAGTACACTTAGTCCATAGAAATTGTAATCTGCCTCCATGACCACATGTGACTGGAACAGAGATGGATAATTAACCCAAGAGTAATCAGTTCTCTTCTTACTAGAATTTGACATTTCAACTCAGAGACAATGTAATAGTTTGCACTACCACAAAGTGGGTGGCCACTGGGGAAAAGAGGTGGAAAGTTTCTTCCAGGATCTGAGCATGAAGCAGGTTGTAAATATTTATTCAAAGACGAATAAGCAGTGGCAAAAATAGAGGAAAAGATACTATAAGCCTCTCAAATAATACAGTCAGCACAAGCAAATGTCTAAAACAACTAACTTTTATTAATTGAGGCTGCAGAGATAAGTGTACTGTTAGAGCTTAGATCTGGAGTGTTCCCTGAAGACCCATGTGTTAAAGGCTTGGTGGCCAGTCTGTGGTGCTATTAGGAGTGGGGCGGGGGACCTTTAAGAGGTGGAGTCTAGGGGAAGAAAGTTCGGTAATTGGAGGTGTGCCCTTAAATGGATATTGTGACCCTAGCCTCTCCTTTCTCTGTCTACTTCTGGACCACCAAGAGGTGAACAAATTTCCTCTACCTCACACTTCTGCCATGATGTACTATGTTTCCCCAGACCTCTAAAACCATGAGACAAAATAAATCTTTCTTCTTTTAAGTTTATCTCAGGTAGTCACTGCAATGGAAAGTTGATTAACACATGTACCTCAGGCATGTTATATAATATATGATATTTAAAGGTGGAATAAAACCATTTTTATTAGCAAGTTGATCAGATAGAAGTGCCTCCCTAAACCTACAGCCAGTTTAAAGTCTTTGCCGGTCTTTCGTTCACTTTTAGAGATCTGTGTTGTATCAAATTTAACACATTATATTTAACTGCATGTTAATAAGGGAAGTGGAACAGTTTAACATATATAACTGTTTTAGCACCTGATTGTCAGTGAATTACAAAACAATGTCTTCTATATACATAAGAATAGAATTTATTAGTTCCCATTTTGTATTTTTTTTCCTATTTTAGAACAAATGCATTTATTTGCTGCTCTTTTTTATTCTTTTTGTAGGTTTTGAAATTTTTGTAGGTCCAATTCATTGTACTTTTGGGGCCTAGTGGAAGAAATGGATTTTTTTGCATCTTAATATTTAAAGTTTTAATCATTCTATAATTATATTTTTAGCAGCAGCAAAGCATAATTAAGAAGTAGTATAGTATTCAAATGGATACAAAGTATGTTTTCAAGAAAAGTGGTAGACACTGTTTTCACAAACATTAGAAATAGTTCTGTACTTAAAAAACAGCTATTTATAGGCTCTGAAATAAAAAACGATCTCTTCTTTTACTGTTTTATTTTTGCTTATTTGTTTTGGTGCATAGGATTGAACCCATGGCCTCATGCATGTTAGGAAAGTACTCTAACACTAAGCTACATTCCCATCCTTTAATATTTCATTTGATAGAAAAATGTATTAAGAAGGGCAGTTAGGTAAGTCACATTTCATAACTAGTGGGCTTACATGAGCATCAGTGTGTCTTATTCCAAAAGCACAGCACATAATCAGATACTATAGCTCAGTCTGCTTATCTAGTTTCTATATTTTTGACATAAAAAACTTCAGTGATATTGAAATAAAAATAAAATGGTTAGGTACATTTGAAGGTATTGAATCTCCTCCCAAATTAAAAAAAAACAGTTAAAAATGCTACATTTGCAAACATTTCTACTTTTCCTCAGTTAAGTTTCATCCAAGTGTGGCTTAATATACTCAGAAGGATGTGCTCCATTAGTTCAATATGATTGCATAAGAAAAATCTGTAATACTGGTACTTGGGTGGCTAAGACAGGAGGATTACAGGTTCAAGGCCAGTCTCAGTAACCTAGTGAGACTCTTAGCAACTTAATGAGACTCTGTTTCAAAATAAAAAAATAAAAAGGGCTGGAGTTGTAGCTTAAAGGTAGAATGCCCCTAAGATCAATCTCCAGGCCCCCCTCCCCCTCAAAAAAAAATCTCATAGCACTCATTGCAGTGTATCTCAGAGTCTAGCTTTCAGAAACTTTTTCTCCTCTCAGATCAACTATACCATTTATGGGTCATTTAAATAATGACTGGATAATGTTATGGTATGGATCTGAAATATTCCTCAAAAGCTCATGTGGGGACTGCTGCACAGTCCTCAATGCAGCAGGGCTCAGAAGTAGGCCCCTAGGAAGTGATTGGATCATGAGGGCCCCATCCCCATCAGTGAGCGAATCTATTGATAGATCCATAACTAAATGGGCTACAGGGTGGTGGTGGGAACATTAGGAGGTGGGCCGATTTGGACATAGTGGGTCACAGGGGACATGGCTTTGAAAGGTATCTTTTGTCCTCAATCTTCTCTCTCTCTCTCTCTCTCTCTCTCTCTCTCTCTCTCTCTCACGAAGTGAGCAGCTTTGCTCCATCATTTGCTCCCAACATGATGCTCTGCCTCATCACAGACCCAGAAACAATGGAGCAAAGGGATCATGGGCTGAAACCTTTGAAACAGCGATCCAAAATAAAACTTCATTCTTTTAAGTAGATTTTCTCAAGTATTTTGTCACCGCAATGGAAAACAGATTAACAGAGATACTGTCTCGTATAGTTTTCCAATTGCTTTCTGTTTGGCCCTTCGGAAATGGCAAACATCTTGAGAGAACATCTGTCAGGTCACGTCTGATTTAGAAAAAGAAGACTGTGGAGCAGAAACATGATTGCTGTGAGTTTTCTGGTATGCATTAACAGATGTCTGCCTTGCTTTTAATAGCCGAGGTGGACGTACTGTTCCTTCAGGCCTGCTTGTTCTATATTCAAAAAGATTGAATTGTTACTTACTGATCTGATTCTCTTATCCATCTATCCATCCCATCCACATACAATGGTTGAACTACAACTATTGTCTCAACCACTTATATTATTCACTTAAAAGAGACTGAATAAAATAAATATAAATTTAAAAATCCATACCTTTGGGATATACATTAAAACCCAATATTCTGTGTTGGTCATTGTAACGTGATGTACGGCGAAGTATAGATTTCATATGTATATCATATAATCTCTAGGAAATTTAATATTATTTATTAAAAGTCTTGCAACTCTTCCTAAAAAGGCAACTTGAAATGTAGTCAGAAGCATATATTGAATTCAGATCTTGATTCTCTCACATATACATTGTGTGACTTTGAGTACTGACTTAATATCTCTGCTTCAGTTCTCTCATAAGGAAAATAGTAGTACTTACTTTTATAAGGATAAAATCAGCCGTTATTATTTAAATTAAAAATTTAAGGATTATAATCTACCCCCCCCCCCTTTTTCAATACTGGGGATTGCACCTAGGGCCTTGACTATGCTAGTTAAGTATTCTACCGCTGCTACCCCTACCATACCTTTTGACACCCTGTTTGGGTTTACAGAAACCTTGAGGAAATAATAAGGAGAACAAGTATCTGAGTGAAAGCAGGAAAAAATTAAATTCATTGTAAATATCAAACAGGATGAAAATGGTTACATTCATTATGCTGCATCCATGTTACAGAGTATTATGCAGTCAATAAAAAAAGAACCTGGATTTTCAGAGTATTAGAATGCAGAAATTCTCAGATATGTTTTAAATTCAGTATGTATATAATAAGTATGTATGCATTATATTCTCGATGCTTTTAGATGGCACACAGAAAAAGTACTAGAAAGAAATATACAAATAATAATAGTGATTAGCTCAAGGGTTGTGAAATTAGGAATTATTTTATTTTACTTTTTACCTTTTCTTCCATTTTAAAACTTGTCATAAACATGTACTCAATTCTTATGTTTAGAAAAGAAAACAGGAAAAAATATATTAAAGAAGGAAATAGTCAGGTATGGTGGCACATGCCTCTAATCCAGTACTTGGGAAGCTGACATAGGAGTATCGAATATTCAAGACCAGCCTCCGCAACTTAGGGAGACTCTCAGTAATGATTTAGTGAGACCCTGTTTTAAAACAAAACAAAATGAAAGGGTTGGGGCTTTAGTTCAGAGGTAAAATGCCCCTGGGTTCAATCCTCACAACTAAAAAAAAAATTAATATTAAGTATGAAAAAAGAAATTATATTCTGTCATTGTTTTTTTCTAACTTGCTCACATACAGAATGGAAGAGTAGCAACTTCTAAGTCAAGAAAAACTTTTAATATCTAATTAATTAAAATATCCTTTAATAAGCATTAATCGTGTGTGTTTCCCTTTAAAAGAAGAAGCTTACACAAACCATTGACTCATGTTCTAAGTAAGAGGTGATGAAGAAAACTGATGAGTTTTAAATAAACTCAGCAATAACTCCACTCAGTATAGTGGTAGGAACTAAAGCCAAGTGGTTTTTTTTTTTGGGGGGTGATAAAAAACCCCACTACAGACTGATGATCTTGGGAGTTGGTGAAGTAATTTGCAAAGGCTAAATACTATTACAAATGCAACAGCTGGTGGTGCTGAACGCACTCCATCACCTGCCAGCTAAGAGAGTCTCCTTGCAGGCCTGCGGAGGTCACTTATTTCACTCAACAGACTCCCTTTCCTGGATGTTTGAGTTATGAGCTCAAATCCCCAAGTTTCTTAGTGAAAGTGTTCCTTCAAGTGCTTTAATTTTTTTTTCTCCTTTTATTTCCTAGCTTGGAGGAAAATGAAGTATGCCTTCGTGGTGGGTGCCCAAGGACTACTTACTGTTTAAGCACAATTCCTACCTGGATTTCCTTAAAATAATAGGGAAGGAAAAAGACGCTCTGAACACTTACAAACCTACCCACTGAATGAAAGAATATGTAGAGACAGCTTGGGAGCTAGCATAATAATTACCAATTGTAATGGCTGAGGTGTATTTCTTCCTCGTTTTCATGGTAGCTTTTTGCCTGTAGTCCAGAGACCCTAGAGAACATTATATAGGCAAATGTCAAGATTAAGGGCACACCCTTTATATAGAAGACAGGCATGAGCTATATGCTTAGCTACATTTAAAAAGAGAGTGATCATTGCAATTTGTTGGAAAAGAGGAAATTTTAATTTATGATCTTTAAAAGAAACTGTCTTTATTATACTTCAGAGTATTTTGTTTGTATCATAGCTAATATTTTATGCATACATTTTTCAGTTAAAGGCATTTGCTATAACTCAGCTTTAACAAACTCTATTCTCAGCTGCATCTCAGAGCATGACACATATTTGTTGTCCAGCTATAAATCTGGAGTTGTTATTATGCTTTTATGAATCTGATTCATGCAAGAAGCATTATCCTTGCAACTTTAATTAAGGAGTGAGGAATTTCCTCCATTTGAATTCCTAGCATTCTGCGCATTTTACTGCATCTTCCCCCATAAGCCCCAAATGAGATATTTGGATTACAGATCCTTAGAAGAATAAAATCCATAAGCTCTAAATCAGGAATGGGTAAATGGATTTGATCCAGCTTTAGAACTGACTTTGATGGTTCAAATTGCATTGAGTCTTTTAGGATTGGATCCATCATTAAAATCTAACATTTTAAAGCTATTATTTTAAGTATTTGTTGGTATCAGGTTATTAAGATGCAGACTTTTGTTATTCAGTTTCTTATTTCTGGAAAGCATTCTAGCCTCTTGCTCAGGTTCTGTTTGACTCAGGATTAATAAGACAAAATCAAGTATGTGGCAGAGAGGATGCAGTGTATGGCCTATTATATGACATACTATTTTGTTGATGTGATGAGGTTTTGGATATATATTTGTGCATCTTTGTGGGTGGGTTTACACAAATAAATGAAAATTATATATTATAATATCATTATACCTTTAGGTTGACTACATCTTTAGACATTTTGTATTCTTCCCTCCATCCTGATTTCCCATTATAATGCTACAAATACACACAGTATAACAGTAACAGTACTAGCTTTTAAATACCAGCCCTGGTCTAAGGAGCTATATTTATATAGGCTATCCCATTGAATGTTCATAACAGACCAGTGAGGTCATTACTATGAATATCCCATTTTACAGATATGAATACTGAGATGATGAGAAATTAAACATTTCCCCCCAATATCCTAGAGTCAGAAATGGCAGAACTACAAATATGTGTCCTGGGATGTCTGTCTCCAGAATTCATCACCTGTTGCTATGTGAGCTATGTTGCCTGAACTAATATAGCTGTCAGCACATATTTATGGAGCATATCAGAACTGGTACTGATCTGTCCTATCAAGGAAGAACAAATGTTTAAAACTGTGCCCTTGATCCCAAGGAGCTTGCAGCCAGCCTGTTCATGAGACAAGAAATGCACTCAAGAAAACCTCAGGGCTGAGTACCTGCCCCGCTAATACAATGTTTGGATGACTGCTCTGTGCCTACAACTCACTATTAACCAAACCCATAGAACCACCTATTTCTACCTTTGGTTCTCAAGGGAGGAAACTGGAGGCAAGTAACTGAAGTCCCATTGCTAATAAGCAGCTGAGGTGGGATTCGAACCTATGTACTCTACATCCAGAGCCCTTGGCTCTGATCTACTGTCTTGAACTGGATGTGAACACATCTTGACATGCATGCAGCAGACAGTAGAAAAATACGGTAGGAACTGAGAAAGAAAATAGCGAATACAGTGAATTACTTAGCTAATTTATTAACTCAGTATTTATTGGTTATCCTCACTGTCTCCATTCGTACTGCAGGGACCTGGGCTCTCTGAACTTCTTGTGCCCTCTCTTGTTTTCAGATCTCTGCATATTTCCTGCCCAAAAGTGTCCTTGTGCCCGGCTTCCCCTAGCACCATTCCACCCACTGACTTTATTGCCTGTATTACTTGAACCAGCACCATTGTGGGTCTAATTTCCATTCATTCTACAGGACTTATCTTGAATCTCAAAGCCTATGCAGAGACTTTCTGCCCTTCTAGGTTCTGAGTGGGTTTACTCAGGTAATCCCACTTTATCTTAGCATCTACCGCACTCTGTCATGAGTGTGGTATTTATCCATACGCTTCATTCACTGTTCTATGACACTTCTCCCCAATCCAACACTGCCTAGCCCAGCCCAACAGTCGTCTCTGAGCTTCCCCAGTGAGCCCTGGAACTAGGTCCTTACTTTCCTTGTTGAACTTCAAGCTCCTAACACGGTGCCTGACACATAATGAATGCATTATAAATAGTCTTTGAATGAATGGTTGAGTTCTCTGAGCCAGAAACTGTGCATATAAAACACTTACTCCGTGACAGATATGGACTACAGGGTTAATTTCCCTTATCCCATTGAACTTTGTTAATAATCCTTTAAGATATTATTTCCATTTTACAGACAAGGGAACTGAGATTAGGCATTAAGTAACACCCTTAAGGTCACAAAGAGAGCAAACTAATTGGAATTAGAAATCAGGTTGATCTGATATTTATCATATGGCACGTAAGAATAAATAGTTTGATTATAGATAACAAAAGATATAATGTAGTTCTTTTTTTCCTGTGTGTGGTACAGGGGATTGAACCCAGGGGCATTCTTCTCTTGAGTTATACTCCCCACACCCTTTGTATTTTTAATTTTGAAACAGGATCTTGCTAAGTTTCTGAGAGTCTTTCTAAGTTGCTAAGGCTGGACTTGAACTTGAGATCCTTCTGTCTTAGCCTCCCAAGTACTGATATTACAGATGGGTGCCACCATGCCTGGCTGACATATTATAGTTCTAATAAAGTGCACAAATGATGCAAAGGAGTCAGAAACAATTTTCTTATGGTTGGTTTGGGAAGACAGCAGGATCTTTGCAGGGAGGTGATCCTGATGGATGAGTCTGAGTTGGTTGGGGTAAGAACAGAAAGAGGAGTTTAGCAGGTGCAAATGTCATAAACCATGAGATGTCACTGTCTCATCCTTCAAGGGGCAGTAGAGTCTTCTATAACCAGAACACAGGGTGGAGCAGAGACACAGCCCCTTGACTCAGAATGGAGTATAAGTGGTCAAAGCAATCTAGTGCAAGACAGGAACTAGGCAGGATTGGAGGAATGACAAAAAGATGTACCCACCTTAATTCTAACAAGAGGAGTGTGCACACCCAGTAATAGAGTGAATTATCAAACCCTGAAAGAAAAGCTAAGTCTAGCATAACATTGGGTGGGAAATCAGTTGGCAAATAGAGGAAAATATTTTTCCTTCCATTGCACTTTGTTAGAAATGCTTTCAGCCACATGTCATTGACAGTTGAGTGGAGACCTGAAGGTGTGGAAGACTAATCACATACATTGGACACCACCTCCCTTCTCATCTTCCTATAATACCTGCTACTTTGTCTATAGTTAGTATCGTATCCATTATTGTTACTTCTGTGCTAGATGTCACACTAAAAATGTTCTTTCATTTGTTTATATTGTTTAATTAGTTGACAGTGACAAGTATTATGACATGAATAGCAGGCCCTAGAACATTACAGATCAGATATAACTAACATATATGTGACATCATGACATCAACATCTATGATCTTAACCAATAGCACAGAGTTTAAAAAAAAAGTATCCACCAAATACTCAGGGCCTCCTTGAAGTCAAACACTTTATCTAGATAAAACATAACGAATGGGACAAGATATTTGCTCTGTCTAAACGTTTAGTCCATTAATTCTGAAAGAGTCAAGATTTGTCTAAAATTCACTTGATGTATTCCTTGTAGCAGTTTCTCTGTTCTGTTTTGTCTTGACCTCATTTTCTAATTCCACATTTAGGAAGCATGGGATATTTTGATTATTTGCCCAGGTGTTAGAAATTCTCTTTTAGAATTTCATATGTCTCCTACGAGTCATATTTTACTTTTATTGGTGCATTAAAATTATTTATCATGGTCAGGTTCGAGGTGACACAACATGCACGCACACAGTGCTTGCTGTATTTCCTTCCTTCCACATCCCAACCCCGCTCCCTCCACCCCGGCCCTGTACATGTTAATGAGAAAGGAATATTGCCATAGCATTTTTTGACCTCTTTCCTTCCTCAATTTTCCTCTTCCTCCTCCCCTCCTCCCTCCTTCAATCCCTTCCACTCTTCTACTGGTCTCTCTCCTGATTTGTCTGAAGTCCTTTTTGTTTCCCATTTTCTCTCTAGCTTCAATATATGAGAGAATACAAATGACCTTTGGCTTTCTGAGACTGGCTGATCTCATTTAGCATATTCCCTAGGTCCATCCATTTTCCTGCAAATGACATAATTTTGTTCTTTTTATGGCTGAGTAAAATTGCGTCGTGTGTGTATATATCACATTTTCTTTATCTATTCATCTGCTGAGGGATACCTAGGTTTGTTCCATAATTTGGCTGTTGTGAATTGTGGTGCTATAAACATGGATATGCATGTATCACTATAGTATTCTAAAGTTAATACTTTTGGAAAGATACCTAGGAGTGGTATCCCTGGGGCACATGGTGTTTCCATTCCTAGTGGTTTGAGGAACCTTAATACTGATCTCCATAGTGGCTGTACAATCCTGCCAAGAGTGTATAAGAGTTGCTATTCCCTCATGTCCTTGCCAGCATTTATTATTGGTTGTATCCTTGATGATTGCCAGTGTTAGATAAAATGAAGTTAGATAACATCTCAGTGTAGTTTGGATTTGCATTTCCCTGATTGCTAATGATATTGACATTTTTTTCATATATTTTTGGCCAATTGTATCTCTTCTTTTTCTGTTCAGTTGCTCATATTTTGATTGGGTTATTTGTTTTCTTAGTGTTGAAAGAGCTTTTAAGATAAACGTATGGTGGCAGGTGCACTCTCAGACTTCTTTTAATGAGAAACGGACAGGTTATTACATCATTACACAGCACAGCCTATTCCTGGAAGCCATCTTAAGCTGTCCAGGATAATGTATCTCCATACTGCATCAGCCTCTTTGTTTCACAGATGCTATTTTTTTTAGAACTTTATGAACAGCAAATGGCTCCGTAGGAGAACATATAATCATTCAATCTGGATTTTCCAGCAGTCTTGGTATAAGGGATGACAAAATGTCCATGAGGCCATGCCAATTTGAGAAGGCTGATTAGCTCCAGATTTCATATTCTGGGGACATTGAGAGTGCCTGGATCAAGGTCTAATGTGTTCCAGATCCTGGGCTAGGATGTACAAACACTCAGGTTTCCATTAGGAGGAAGACTGAGCATAAGTCATTTACTCATGTATTCACTCATTTCATGGACCAGCAAAGGGAATACCTGCTCTGTCTCGATGTTCAAGATTCTGAGGATGAAAAGTCCCTGCCCTCAAGATGCTTACATTCTGTGAGCAAAGATATACAATAAAAAAAAAATAGATGCATTAAGTTCTATCAGGACAAACAAAGTGGCATACAGGGATAAGAGATTATTTGGATGAGAAATACTGAGAAGGGCTCTCAAAGGTTACATCTCAGCAGAGGCTTTAGGAAAACAATGGAGCAAGGCAGGCAGATGCCCAGGGAGGAGTGTTTCCAGCAATCACGGCAAAATCCCTGAAGTAGGAGCACGCTTGAGGAGAAGTGTAGAGTTGGAGCAGAGCACAGAGAAGAGTAATAGACTCCAGAAGACACTGCCATTAGGAGGGTAGGCGAGAGGCAAGGAATACTGGGTATGAACACCACACGCCTCCTATCAGCCTTGCTAAAGCATTTAGATTTTATGCTGTATGGATTGGAAAACCACTGCAGGCATTTGAGTAGAGGAGCCACATGATCGTACTCACATTTTCAAAAGATTTCTCTGTCTGCTCTGTATAGAATAGATGTAGGGTACAAATGTGCAGGTGGAGAAGCCACAGGTAGGGAGGCTATTCCAGCCCAGGCAAGGGATGCCGCTGTGTGGACCAGTTGTCGTGTGTTGGTGGAGGTAGTGACTAATGGTCAAATTTTGGGATTTCAGAAGGAAAAGCTGACAGAATTTACTAATAGGTTGGATGCAAGACAGAGGAATCGAGATTTTTTTTCTTATCTCTGCCCTTTTAAGAATAAATCAAACCATTGAACCTCACTATGATGACAATTACAATGTACCAATAAAAAATATATTAAAATAAATGAAAAATAAAAATAAAATAATGCACAATGATGGTAGGTACACAACAACTATTATGGATTTTTCATAAGTTCTATTGTGTGATATTAGACATAGCAGCTGAATAAATCATATTTTCCCCTGAATTCATACTTCATGGGTATTACTGTGAGTTTGACCATTATACTGTAGTTTGACAAAGTGCTTAATTTGCCGTAATTAATTCATGGTACTTTCTCTGTCCCCATAATTATCATAGCTACAGAAATGATAACCCTCAACAATGATCTACACAATGATTTAATTTTAAACTAAAATATTGTAAAATTTAAACTATTCATCAGAACATAGTTAAATAATAAAAGATACTGGGATAATGCTCTAATTTTCAATAAATTTGTTCAGAATTCTGTATTTTACTAATTGGTGTAAGCTGTCAGGTGGTAGAATATATAGGCTGTGGCTGAACTGAGAAATTAAGGGACAAATTTATATAATTATAATTTAGGTAGTTAAATATTGCTTTTTACAATAAGCAGACAACTGAAGTCAATGGGAGGATTGATGAAGAATTATCTGTGCTTTAGTTCTTAACTTTATTCTATGAATGTGTAAACATGTCAAAATATACTTACTTCTAATAGTTTACTGAAATTTATTTGCCAATTAACTCTGCCCTTTTTAAAATGAATATATTAACATAAGTGAATAGAAGAAAATAAAAATCATTTATAGTCACACAATGTGACATAACTATAACCAAGGAAATATATAATACTCTAATTTTTTTTAAATATAAAGTACCAAAGAAATGACCTTACTTATATAGATTTTCAAGAAAATGTCCATATGTAGAAAAAATGACCAGATTTGTACGTAGTTTTAATAGAGAATATTTTTAAATATAAGAATTTTTATTTGCTGATGGCTACACTTTGTTTCAAAAGTTTTCATTTAGATTTATTCTTATTTCTGATATTTCAAATTGTTTGTTTAAATAACATTCCTTAATCTCAGAAAATTTTAGAATCTTAGGGTAGAAACAGACTTTAAAAGTAATGGTTGACCTCTGATACCAGATGTCTTCCTTGATATTCCTGCTTGGGGTTATTAAACTGGGGGTTGATTGACTTTGTTAATAAAAAGCTCACTTTACTTTGAAGATTTTTCCATCTTGAAATAATTTTGACTACTTCAAAATATTTTTTATGTTGATCTAAAAGCTATTTCTATATTGTCTGTTGTACTGAGAAACATAAAAGAAATTCTAATCCCTTTTCTACAAGACAGCAGCCTAACCACAAAATTAGACACAGGCATCGATCCTCCCCATTGATCCTCCTCTATTTCTTCTTTTTTAGCATAAATGTTACTTATTCCGTTTGTCCTTCCCTATATTTCAACTTAAAATATCTGACAACCAGCCAGGCATGGTGGCCCACACTAATAATCCCATTACTTGGGAGGCTGAGACAGGAGAATCTCAGGTTCAAAGCCAGTCTTGTCAACTTCATGGAGCTCTCAGCAACCTAATGAGACCCTGTTTCCAAATAAGAAGTTAAATCAGGCTGAGGATGTAGCTTGGAGATAGAATGCCTGTGTTTAATTCCCAGTAATAACAACAACAACAACAAAAAGCCCTGACAAACTTAAATAAAAGACAACATTATTCCATTACTATAGAAATTAGCAGTTTTACTAGTAGTGTAATTTAAATAAGATGCAAATTTGTCATAAGAAATAATTGTAATATTTAATCTTTCTTGAGAGATAAAGTTCAATGAGTTGCTATATTGCTATATTGAAACTGGTGATGCAATTTGCAATGTTTATCTTTCAGTGATATTTTATTGGGCTATTAAAACTCATACCTGATTCAATAAATTGATTTTAAGAAGTTTTTTTAGATTCATAAAATATAGTTCTGTACCCCCAGCCATTGGATATGGAATAATTTTGAAATTCTTAGCTCCTTAACTATCCCAATACATTAGAAATATAATTTCACAAACTATTTGATATCAAGATCTAGCTCTTTGAATACACTGCATTTAAAGGCAAATCTACATATCTAATTATACAGCATTATCATTTCTATCCCTAATTCCTTAATCAAAACAGTCATTAGCAATGCAAATAATAAAGGAAATTGGATTAAGAGGAAACAAAGATTAGTGACTCAAATCAGATAGCTGGTTTTAGAAAATCAGGTTGAAATGTGGTTTATTTTATAATTCAAATAGATAATAAAGCTACCCTGTCACAAGCCTTCTCAATTTTAATGATAAAATATTATTTTTGCTTGTTTCTGAGAATTTCACATGAAATCCCTGGATAAATCAAACCAATGGGTTTAATTTAATCCATTAAATTATTTTATATTTTAAAAGAATGATCTCTAAGATATTCAGTTGCCTCAGATTAGCAACTTTGCTCTTTTGGGGTGTCATTTGAGAAGCTCTTTTTTGGCAGATTCAATCAAAGCTATTTCTGTTTTAGGCCCCTTGATTTTGACTGGTTGGTTGTATGACTGTAATCTCTGGCATTGAAGTATTTTTGAGTGTTCAATCGAAAGTAGCACTTTACTACAGAACACAGATTCCAAATAATTAATTGAGAAGACACACAGCAGCACTTGAGAGAACTATAAGCAAAATCAATCAAAGCTCCCACTGAGGCAAAGGTTGGCAGAGGGGCCTGTGTCAGCTCCCACTACCAAGACACTGACTGTGCATCTGGGAGGCTGATTAGGTTCATTGGGCCTACACCTGCATAATGCAAAAAGCATCTCTACTATTTAGATTTCTAGATTGTACATATTAGGTATATAAATATTAATAAAATTTCTGCCCTTAAATATTGCATGTCACAGTTAATATTCTGTGCTCTCTATCCAGATATTTGCTTTTCAATATTTGCTGCTAGAACTTTATTAATAAATTTGGAACTTGTTTTTCCCCTTGTGTGAATTTTATCTGGACCACTATGTTCAAACAATTAAAGGAAAAAGAAAATATTGGCCACTCATTTATTGATGGAAGATAGGAACATAGCCTGTGCCCTACAGTTGTAGCAATATAAGATATTACTGAGATAAATGGAATCTTAGACACAAAGTGTTTCATCTTGTGTTGAACATAGCAGAGGAATGTTGCTCTGTCTCCTGGGGGGCAGCTAGTTCCCGGTTATTAGAGAGATAGTGTGACAGGGTGTGAAGATTCCTGCATCGGTGGGAGGCCCTGTAGCAATGGCGGTGCCCCTCAACTTGGTTGCCCCATGTGATCAGTTCAGAAGTTTCTAAAGAAACTGATGCCTGGGGTCCTAGCTCCAAGGTATTCTGATTTAATTGGTTTGAATGTGGCTTGGGCACTGGGATTTTAAAGTTTCTCAGGTGATACTAGTGTGCAGCCACAATTGAGAGCAGCAGTTTTACAATCTCAACTGACCAAAATTGGGGATCCCCCTAATCTGGTTCAATGAGTTTTAAAGTTATACTCACAAAAGAAACCCCTAGGCCTGCAAAAAGACATTCTATGGTCAAAAAACTTGGTAAGTGTTATATATCTTATCTCCTCAGAGAAATTTAATTCGCCTTGATATGTTATAGACAGTGGTAAAGAAACCTCTGATTTAGTATTTTCCAGAATTTTTAACCAGGATCTTCAGTTTTTAGAACAGCCAGATGATCTCATAGAACTAGCATTCTGTGGTTCTCTTATTGGCTATACTCCTTTATGTTTTGTGGAATTGTTTCTGACCTTTGTGCTTAAAAGAGAAATTTCCCACTTTTGCTGCTTTTCTAAATATGACACCATAAAAATGCTATGCTCTTCATTGATTACACTGTCTTCCAGTGGTCATTTTTATAT
Source organism: Graphiurus murinus (assembly GCA_004027655.1). Classification (NCBI taxonomy): domain Eukaryota; kingdom Metazoa; phylum Chordata; class Mammalia; order Rodentia; family Gliridae; genus Graphiurus; species Graphiurus murinus. The sequence goes on along the minus strand of PVLC010002619.1, from coordinate 40,670 downwards.
CTGTGTGGCTGTGGAGTAAAATGCATATTGGAATGAACCCCACTGGAGATGAGGTTCTGCTCTGGGCCACTCCCTTTGGGCCTGGAGTTTATTAATGCAAAGGACCTGGAATTAAGGCCATCCATCCTTGTGCCCAACTTGACAAGAAGCTGGGAACAGCTACCGGTCTTGCTTGACAGCTACCATCTTGCTGCTTACTTAAATCCCCTTTGGATTGACACCTTCTGCATCTTAAGTCATGAATCCCCTGTCTTAAAATGTCTTAAAATCCTGAAAGCATCATGAAATGTTTTTCTTGGCTGGGCCAAGAGCTGGGTGGTGTGGGATCGGGAAGGAGTAGGGCGTGGGGTGATCGTGGTTGTGGAGGGGTAACCAAGGAGGAGGAGGTGTGCTCGCAAATGAGAGTCGGACTGAAAGCATGGTAAATTGGCCTTGAGGCTGGAGGAGGCAGGAGACATATCATTTATCATTTCTCCTTGGGTAGAAATGAAGATGTGACTGGAATACACACCAAGAGGCAAAGCTACCCATGGCTTCTGTTGCCCTGTGCACTCCTTGTTTTTCTTTTGTGGCTTTAACATCTCTTTCTCGTGTCCCCTGGACCATGGTGGCCTAAGCCCACTTGTTTTTATTATGGCACCGGTTCCAGGTACTAAAAAGCTTTCTTTAGTTTTATCTCCACTGTGTTATCTTTATATTAATTATATTACACATAATAGGATATAACTTTATATTGTCTGTAATATCCTGAAGAATAGGAAGCACAGTGTTCACTCATGTCTCTCTAGACCATGGTAGACACCAAAGGACATTGACAAGTATGTGTTAAGCTAAATGAATTGTGCTTCAGTTAGATATAAAATGTCCTCTACAGAACTCATTTATTAATAATATTGACAGTTCATATAGTGGAGTCATGAGTGTTATAATCCCAGTGGTGGATAAATCTATTGTAATGGATTTACCTGAGTGGTACCCAATAGAGCAATACGTTGGAGCTGGAAGAGACGGTCCCCAGGAGTGTGGCCTTGGGGATTATATATGGCCCCTCCTCTCTCTGCTCTCTCTCTCTCTTGCTTTCAGCCTCCATCATGTGAGGAGCACAGCCCACGGGCTCTCCCTTTCTTTGCCTCCCACCGCCATGCCCTGAGATCTGCAAACTGTAAGAAAATAAATCTTCTTTCCTCTAAGTTACATGGTCAGGTCTTTAGTCTATGGCTGTGAGAATTCTGACCAGAACAAATGGATTGGTTCTATAAACACTCAGGAGATGCAATAGAGGAATGGAGTAGAGGCCGGCAAGGAACATTGCCAAAAGGAATGCTGACTTTGTTTGACTCTGTTTCTAATGTACAAATTCCTTTGCCTACTTAAAATATGTTGTTATTTTTAATAATAGATTTGATATTTATTATAGAAGGGTTGAAGATAAAGGAAGAAATAAAGAACACAAAGGCAATACATAAATCCACTCCCCAAAGATAACCATTTTAAATAATTCTGTGTTTTCTTCTAGGCCTTTATCTTTTCCTTTGTTCCTCCCTCCCTTCCTTCCTTCCTTCCTTCCTTCCTTCCTTCCTTCCTTCCTTCCTTCCTTCCTTCCTTCCTTTCTTCCTTCCTTCCTCTTGTGGTACTTGGAATGGAATCCTGGGGCATTTCACCTCTGAGCTCATTTCACCTCCCAGCTCTATTTTATTTTTGAAACAGGGTCTCAATAAGGGCCTCACTAAGTTGCTGAGGCCAAACTTGAACCTGTGATCTTCCTATCTCAGCCTCCCAAGTACTAGGATTACAGACTTGTGCCACAATGCTTGTCTGGCCTTTTTCTATATATAGCCGTGTGTGTGTGTGTGTGTGTGTGTGTGTGTACAAAAGAATTTGTATAATACTGAAAAAAATGATCTTGTAACCTTTTTAATTCAGTATTATATTCTTTTATTTGACAAACATTTATAGAGGGTTTAATATAATATTCTAGATACTACTTTATATTCTAGTATACATCAGTAAATAATATCTTAAAATATTTTCCTGGAAACTTGATTTTTAATGACTTACTAATATTTCATCTTTTAGATTATAATTTGTTTAACCAGTGCCTTATTATTGTTGTTACCATTTTACACTATTATTAGTATTCCCACAACAAACATTCTTTTTCATGAATCTTCATGTACTTCTTTGAGTACTCACAGGATAGAAGGGGAAAGAGGTTAGTTACCATGACAGGTTGTAATAATTTATAAGCTCCAGTCCCCATTAGTATATAAATGTACCCATCATACCACCATTACTTGTATTAAGTTGTATTTTCCTTGTTAAATATATTTGTAGTTTTTCCTTGTATGTCTAATATTTGCATTTGTATACAAATATCTAATCTTTGTTTTTACATTACCTTTTATTGATTTTCACTGTATGGGACCATTCAAGAAATATATACTTTAGCTGGGCATGGTGGTGCATGACTGTAATTCTAGTACTTGGGAGGCTGAGACAGGAGGATTGCAGGTTCAAGAACAGCCTCAACAAGTCACAAGACTTTCAGCAACCTAGTGAAAAACAAAACAAAACAGCCAGGCATGGTGGCACACACCTGTAATCTCAGTACTTGAAAGGTTGAGACAGGAGAATCACAGGTTTGAGGACAGCCCCAGAAATAAAGCAAAACTCTCAGCAACCTAGCAAGGCACTTTTTCCAAACAAAAAATAATAGAATACCCCTGGGCTCAATTTCTAGTGCCTCCCTTTCAAAAGGGCTGGGGTTGTGGCTTGGAGGTAGAATGCCTCTGAGTTCAATCCCCCATATCACACACAAAAAAAGAAAGGAAGAAAAAGAAATATGTACATTAAAGAAAGCACTTAAAAGCTCATATTCAAGGGTAGTTTTCTGCGTTTAAAGATATAAGTTTCATTTTGGATACTGGCAAAAGTCCTGGGGTTTTTGGAATGGCTCAGTGCTCATTGCTTTCTTTAGTTAACACATTCAGTTCAGGTGTGCACATTTCGTTTGGGTACATTAAGCAAGGCAGATGTTTGATGGAAGTCAAGTGTCCTTCAAAGTGTAATGACAGCATCCAAGGGGCTCCCCTTGAGTGTGAAATCTTCTCTCAGACTCAGCGTACTAGTTTGTTGAGGGGAACCTGATGTATCAATATCTTCATGAAAAAACAGAATGAAACAAAACCAGCTTAATTTAGATCAACCTATCTGAAAGTACTGTCCATTTGTGAAGTAATGACATTATTTCTAGACATTAGTAGAAAAGGTCCAGATGTCCTTACACAGAACAGTTTCACATGTCTGAAGGCAAATTATCAATTTATGGGAAGGAAGACATACAATTAATCAACATGGAATGGCATCTAATGAACAGAAAATAATGTCATGTGTTTTCTTCATTTATGAGGGCCTCCATGCAGAGGGTGCAATGTAAAAATTAAGAGGAATCCAGCTGGTCTCTAGAGAAAAATGTCTTTGCTCTTGGCACAAAATGTGGCATTAGTGGATGACCACATTTGGGGGGACTGTAAATCTAGCTTTACACTTCTTGTTTGCTCTATTATTTCCATAGTTTTCATCTTTGCTTCCCATGAACACACACATCTTAGAATTTATATAATAATTTTCTCTGTTGCTTCTACCATGCAGTCCAGAAGTCAAAGAGTACATCTATGTAGAGTGTATAAATATTCACAGCTTGGCAGCACTGTTGAGTGTAGGCTGTTAATCAGCACCTGCGGCCTCTGCCTATTAGAGCCAGTAGCAGCCCTCTTCCCTACTTCTGACCACCAAAAATGATTCCAGATATTTCCAAGTATCCTTTGTCAGGCAAAAGTCACCCCTGACTGAGAACCACTGGGGAAAATGCAACTCAGCCCTCCTGAACGATACTCCATGTTATCCCTTGACAGACTACATTCCAGTCTACCCAACAGAGTAGTCTTTCCTAAAAAGAGATTTTGTAGTTTCCTTTATATAAAAGTGTTCTGGTCAGCATTCTTGCAGCTATAATTTAAAAGACCAACCATGTAACTTAGAGAAGAGAAGATTTATTTTTTCATGTTTTGGGGTTCAGTCTCTGTGAGTCCTGGGACCACGGATCTCAGGGCATGGTGGCAGGAAGTGGAGAGAGGAAGAGCGCCTGGGCTGAGCTCCTACATCACCGCGGCCAGAAGCAAGAGAGAGAGAGAGCAGGGGGAAGGGGAGCCAAATATAATCCTCAAGGCCACCCCCAGGGACCCACTTCCTGCCACATCCTACTGGCCTACCGTGTACTACCCAGGTAAATCTATTGCAATGGATTTGTCCACTGCTGGGATTGCAACCCTCAAGACTCAATTATATCAACTCCACGCACCAATTTATGAGCTCTTAAAGGGGCCATTTTATACCTAACCATAACAAATAGTTCAACAGTTCTCATGGCAGAACTATAAAATCTCAACTCCTTGCAGTATCCTGCATAGCTCTTCATGATCTCCTTTTCTTTTTTTATATAAAATAACTTCAATTTACAGAATTCCTATCTATAGAACATAGCTGCTTTCTTTAGAACAAGAAAATTTACAAACGATAGATATTGCTTTTTTTGGTCAAAGACTTCTTCAAGCAAGATAGTATACATGGGCACCTCTATTTAAAATAAGATACTGAGCTGGCTGTGGTAGCACATGCTTGTAATCCAAGTACTTGGGAGGCTGAGACAGAAGGATCACAGGTTCAAAATCAGCCTTGGCAATTTAGCAAGACTCTCAGCAAACTAGTGAGACCTTGTTTCCAAATAAGAAATAAAATCGAGCTCGGAGTGTAGCTTGGAGGTAGAATGCCTCTGCGTTCAATCCCCAGTACCAAAAATAAATAAAATAAAATAATATGGTGGTAAACACTTTCTCCTTTTCTAGTATGAACTCTTCTCCATTTTTACTGATTAAAGTTACCCCTCAAGTAGAATTTTTCTATTCTCCTATTAATGTAGCCTCTCTTTCCTTCTAGTTACTCTATTATGTCATGTACCCATCTTCTTCACACTTACTACAACTTGACTTTGCCTGGTACCTTCATTTGTTTACTAGTTTATTTATTTTCTTTCTCAGACAGTAGAAAGTAAGCTCTGTGGGTGTGAAAAGCATTTCTATTTTTTTCACTACTCCTTGATTAATAGACACTACTCCTTCAAAAAATAGACAGTAAATAAATAAGTACATTGGTAAAATAGGTAGAGGTAGTGACTTGGTATATGTATTTTTCTTTTCCCATATTCACATTAAATGACTCATTGATAGTTTAGATGGTCAAAAAGTACAGAGAAACAAAAGTAATGTATCCTTATTTGCTTAGTATCCAGAGAAATGTGATCTTGAAGTAAAAAGGTGCCATTATGAATCTGACAGAATCTGTGTGCACATGTGTGCAATAGTTTAGGAACAGACCACTAAGACTTTTGGGATCCATATAAATCAACATTTGTGAGGTAAGTATTCATTAAGAGAGTATTCTGGTCAGCATTCTTAAAGCTGTAATCTAAAGACCTGACCATATAACTTAGAGGAGAGATTTATTTTCTTCCAGTTTTGGATTCTGTCCATGCGAGGTTGGGGACTGCGGATCTCAGAGTATGGTGGCAGGTGGCAGAGAGAGGTGAGAGCACATGGGCTGTGTTCTTCACATCATGGATGTCTGAAGCAGGAGAGGGAGCAGGGTGAGAAAGAACCCTATGTAATCCCCAAGACTGCACACCCAGAGACCCACCTCCAGCCGCATCTTGCTGGCCTGGGTCACCACCACCCAGATAATTCCCTTACAATGGATTTATCCACTGCTGGGATTACCACCCTCATGACTCAATTACATCAGCTTCAAACCTTAGTAAATGAGCTCTTTAGGGGACATTTTATATCTAAGTATAACAGAGGAGAATGCCCCAAATAGCAAGATTCATTTTTCTCCAGCAAGGGGCTCATGGAAGCAGGTGGGCATGAACAGGGAGGCCATTAAGGATAGTGAGAAATACTTCAGTGTGAAAGAAAGCACAGGAGCTGGAAAAACACTTAAGAAACTCTGGAACAGGCAGAAAAAGTTGGAGTGTATGGACTACAGATCAGTAGGGGCAGCCTTGCCTTGAGTTCTAATGCTCAGAGTCTCTTGATCTATTCTGGCAGAGACACACTCTGCCTGGATAGGAGCAGAGTAGTGTGCTTGCTTACCTGGCTTCACCAAGTGAGGAGGAGTAGCTGGCAATGGCTGAGCTCATGGCCCCAGGAGCCTCCAGATTTGGAAAGCCTTGAGTTTCCTCACTTCTTTTTCTTTCTATTTTTTGCCTTGAAATACGTACAGTCCTTGAGTTCCTTGCTTCCAAAAAGTCTTTGGAGCCAGTAAGAAAAAAAAAGTTTGTTTTGGGGAACTTCCAAACATTCGTGGATTGCCATGAATTGCTTTTTCATTGCAGCAGCAAGGCACGTCTGTACTGTGGAGTGGGAATGTAATATTGATATTCTGCTCTCATTGGGTCCAGGATAAATATCCCACTAAGACATTTCCTTTCACCTTTGAGTTTGGCATTAAGTAAGGAGGGGCAGTGGCAGTTTGAGATATTTTTCATAATTCCAAGAATGTGACTAGAATTCCAAGGTGTGGCTAAGTAAGAGAGATGCTACAAGAGTAACTTTAAAAAAGAATTTTTTTTTGAGATGACTGTTTATGACCTGATGAGTCCAGCTCATCCTTCAGCTGAGTAGCTGCTCAATGTGGTGCAACCAGTTGGGGTCTTCAGGGAGCAGAAGCAAGTCAGGGAAGATTCCTCTTGTTAGTGCATTGCAGTGTAACACAAACACTCAAAAGGCAAGTGTCTGAAATTTATTAGAGGCAATTGATGCTCTTTTTGGTTTTGGGATTTGGCTATCTACTTATTCCCCAAATATTCTTATCTCTCTCTCTTCCTCCCTTTCTCCCTCCTTCCCTCCCTCCCTCCCTCCTTCCCTCCCTCCCTCTCTCTCTCCCTTCCTTCCTTGGATTGAGCCTAGGGACATTCCACCTCCAAGTTATACCCTCAGCCCTTTTCATATATATATATTTTTAATTTTGAAACCAGATCTGACCCAGTTGCTGACTGTCTTGCCAAGTTGTTGAGGCTGGCCTCAAACCTGGGATCCTCCTTTGTCAGCTTCCTGAGTACTAGGATTAGTACTGTGCCACCATGGCAGGCTTCCTGCGATTTCTAAAATGTCAGTGTCATTCAGATAATGTTCATTTGGAAGGGCAGATGCAGAGAGGAGCTCAAAGAGAAGGAACTTGAGGATTCTACTCCCCAAAGTGATTGGCTAAACATCACGGGAGGAAGATTCTTTTCTCTCCATTTGTTCTGCTTAGAATTTTAACCGCCCCGAGTAGAGTATGAGAGTAATTTGGCTCATTACTTGTGGTTGCTTCCTCAACTCGCCTACTTTTTGGGGGGAAATTTCTGTGCTTCCAGTAGTGTACTGAAATGGCTTTTGTAGTCTTTGCTTTTGTCATTGTTAGTAGAATTTATACAGGGTTTTCTTAAACTGTTTTTATAGTGCCATGTCTGCTCCACACTTAAAATGGGCTCACACCCTCAGCATGGCTGGGGCAGGGGGTCACAGATCAGGAGGAGCTGCTCTGCTTCCTCAAGTGCTATAGACATCTCCTTCCTTTTCTGTCCCTGTCCTCATGGACACATGTGTCAAAATCTGTATTGCTGGTGGCATTTGAAATGGTATATGCAGAGTTCAGGAAGCATAACTGTTTACCCATAAATCACTCTGGGGCACCAGTCAAAATATTTTCTCTGCAGAAATGCCTTTCCTATTTTGTACCAATTAATATTGGATGGAACTCAAGAGTCACAGTTAATCTGTGGCAAAGCTTTTATTTGCTGTCAGGCATGCAGACATGAAAAATGCTCAATGTAATATTTTAATTAATAAAAATATGCTGAGAAGTATATTTTTCTGAAGTAGATTTTTATTACACTTCATTACATTTTCCAAATTTAATGGACACATATTTTATGTCCTGTCACCATGGGAACCACATCAAGACAGTCTTTTTATAGGCTGTTGGATATAGTTATAAAACTCTCACAAAGACAAAATTGTTTCTTGTAAGTTTAAAAGAAGCTGTGCTCATTTACAGTATGTATAATTTACTGCAGAGCTTGAGGCAATAGAGAGGGTCTTTATTTGATTTAGAGACTAACACTTCTTTTTATGATGCTCTTACATTTTAATTATTTCAGGTCTGTGTTCATGAAGATATAACTTGGCTTATTGTGAAAGCAAATAAAAAACATGCAAACTTTGTATTACAGATGAAAAGGATGAAATTCGTTTTTATAATGGTATCAAAAGCAGCATGCTTTAAATAAAAATTTACAAACACACATAAAAGTAGGAACCACAATGAACCCCAATATTTAGCTCCAACAGCCATCAAGATTTTTCTCTATATATTTTATGTATCCCCTCTACAAGCACCACATTTTATGGTTGAAGTATTTTAAAGTAAATCCCAGACATTATATCATTTTACTATCAAATATTTTGGTATACATCTTAAAAATGAAGGGGGGTAAAAAGAAGACCATGTATTGAACAATTTTCTATATTCAATAAAAATGTCATAAAACAATATGACAGAAGAGAGACCAAACATATTGGTCTTATCAACACACATAAGCAGGCTTATCTCACTTAACTGCAAAGGAGAAAGAGGATCATCAGACTGTTGCCAATGACAAATTCCTAATGTTTAAAAGGGATATACCTCAAATTGAAGGATTTCAAAGATTAAAAAAAAAAAAAAAAGAATAGGCAATTGCAATTTTTACAAAAATCAGCAGTCTTGAGATCTAGACAAAGTAAAATTAAGTTCAAAAACATTAAAACAGATATATTTTCTAATAGTAAAGGCAGAAAAACATAAACATGATGCAGAAATTATCTTTTCATCCACTTGCACAGCTTCCAGAAAGCAGCAACTCTGAGACATGAACTAGAAATGCACTAGTAGGAGATTTTAGCATGCTTCTCTCAATTCCAGAGAAGTCAGAGGACCAAACACTGGTAAAGATAGGGAAGACACAAATAACATTGCAATAAGGTGGAGCCAATAGCTCCATGTTAAAATTTGAACCCTGATAATGGAGAATATGTCTTCCTTTCACCTGAAGAATCTTTGGAATGGAAATTAGTGAAATCTAATGGGGAAAAATGTCATAGAGTTTGAACTCTGGCTTAACATTCTTCAGCTCTTTCAATGTTAGAAAACTCATTCATTTTTTTTCTACTCAAAGTTATTAATGCGTTTTCCACATTCCATTTGCATGGCCTACACTATCCCAAACAGGGCTCTGTTCTGACTATTTATTGTTTTTCCATATTAAAGTAAGCATTGGTGCTGAGTTTTCGATCATACAGAGCTTGAAATATTTTTCCTCAAGTGTTTCCAACCTTAACTTCCAAGGAACTATACAGGATAGCTTCATACCAGCTTTCTGCCTATTTTTAAATGCCAGGAAAGAAATGTGAGATTTCACAAACAGGCTGATTGCTTTTCCACCAGTCACAGCCCAAGCCTGACACAGACAGGGGGCTTTTCAGTTAAAGTGACAGGTAACTAACAGGCAGGTTTTGCTTAGGGAAATGAAGGATTAACCTGTTTCTTAGGGGTAGCACTCCTTCCCTTCATTGTTCAAAGAAGAATTTCTCAAGAATGATTGCCATTTACAACGGAATCTGAGAAGTCTAATTTTCCCAAGAATTCAACATTGGTTGAAGCGTACTGCCTGTAAGATTTCTTGTTTCCCCTCTCAGATTTCATAAAATGAGTAGAAGTGATGATGACAGGGAGCCAGGAGTGGTTGTAATGGCATTACAAGTAGGCACCAGGAATCTGGAAAATGGCAAGTGGCTGGCTGTTCTGCTAGCTCAGTATTTATTCATTTGTTTACCCTTGTGTGTTTTTTAAAAATTTGTTTGTTTTGTTTTAATACTTGGAACTGTGAACTACACCATGTGACATTTACAAGTATAACACAGTAACTGTGACTATAGATTTTTGGCCAGATTGCTCTGGGAATCAGAACCACTTACTAGCATTGTGAGCATAGCAATGGACTTTGACTCTCTCAGCTTTGTATTTGCCTCATGCAACACAAGAAACAAAGCAGCAATACTCAATGGACTGAGTTGTCATGAAGATTCAATTGAATAATTTTTTGAATTGCTGAATACAGCACTTACACACATTAATTATTCTATCCATGTTAGAAGCAACACTGAATAAAATTAAGCTTTTTAAAATAAGTTTAAAGTTTTTTAGTTGTAAGGCAATAACATAAAATTTGCTATTTTAAAAATTTTAAGTGTTTTCAGATATGAAGAAGTCTGTACCAATCTTGGTCTCTGTTAAAATCTGGGGATCCCTGACCAGCTGCGGTAAAAGATATTCTCTTGAATGCTCCGCAGTCCCCTCCCTCCTCTCCTCTACCTCATATTGGGCAGCATGTGTCTTATCATTCTTTCCCAGCATCTGTTCTCTAGAAGACCCCTCCTGGGTTCTCATAGCTCAGCAAGTAGCCCTGGGGAACAGTTCTTTTAATAACATGCTAGCCTGGCTGACTTCAACTGCATCCATTTGATCCCTGGATAAATATTGCATATCCTCACCCTTCCAAATCCTAGATATTCAAACCTCATCTGTCACTGCCTTCTGTTTTGTTTTGTTCCCTGGGAAAGCTCCAGCCAACTTCTCATCTCCAGATTTCCCCAGAAGAATGAGGCTCGGGTGTTTATGTGCCCTTCTTAGTCTTTGGGGAACATACGTAAGGTTGTCAAAAACTCCTGGGCTCCATTCAAATAGCAGCATGGGACAAGTCTTCCTTTCTAGTACCAAGCCAGCAAAGAACCAGAGAGCAATCTGGGTTTCTTCTATTTAAACATTCCTAACTGCTATGAAAGTTTCTCTTGGGGACTTTCCACCTGTCTAGTGATGGAGGGGAAGGAGAAGAGCAGGGCAGGAAAAACATTCCACATTTTTCGTATCTGCAAATTCCTGTCAAATAATTGTGTCTTTAAAAATAAATGAGCATCTTGACTTAACTTATCTAGGCAAGAGTTGGCTGGACCAATTTTGATCCTAGCAAGTCCTTAAATTATGTGTCCAGCATTTCACTTTACTATTTATAGGAACTCGTTACCTATCATATCATGCATGTTTCAGGGCCTCTTTTGAATTTTGAAAATTTCCACTTTAGCATCCCATTTCCTTGTGATTGATGCAAGCTAAAGGCAGGCATGCTGTGGTGGTGGTGTGTGTGTGTGTGTCGGGGGGAGCTTTGTGCTTGTGGGAAGGTGTGGGGAAGGCTTTCCTGAAGAAGTGATGAGTAAGTATGAACCTGGTGAGTAGGGCCAAGGAACACCCTTGAAGGAAGGGGCATGTGAACAAAAACAGGATGCTGTCAAGGAATGGAAACGTCCAGTGTGACTAGAGTTCAGAAAGTGAGGATATAGCAGCACAATTCATAATAGTTAAATTATGGAACCAATAACCTAGGTGTCCAATGATAGATGAATGGATTACAGGACTATGGGATATACACATAATGGAATTCTACTCAGCAATAAAGAAGAACAAAATTATGTCATTTGCAGGAAAATGGATGGACCTGGAGAACATTGTGTTAAGTGAGATTAGCAAGTCACAGAAAGTGAAGTGTCATATTTTTTTTCTGATATGTGGAAGCTAAGGAGTAATTGGGATATAAGAGGGACTTTAGATAATGGAGGAAAAACCCCAGTGGAGCCATGGAAGGGGTCTAAGGGAGAGTAGTGGTGGTGGTGGGGGGTGAGTTACTGAATGAAACACAGTGATGTTATGTATATACATAAAATTACCAATGCCAATCTCAGTATCATGTATGGGGAAGGGGAGGTAATGAGGAGCAACCTGGGAGAAGCTCACCAAATACCGTGTGCATCTATGTCTCTTTCAGTCTGAACTACATTATAATGTGAGACTACAATGCACCAATACAATTATATTAAGAAAAATAAACTGAGGATATCAATACCTGTAAATGGTATAAGGTTTTCCTCTGCTTATTCACAAACAAGTTAGCCTGTCCTGATTTTATGGTTGCTGGCAGAAGACACAAGATTTCAGGTCCAGGGACAAAGGCCACTATGACTCATGGCATAACACGGAGTTGCAGGTCTGCATCAGTACCCCTGTCCTGCCTCCAAGTCCCACAGAGGTGGTATGGAGCAGCACCGGTGGGGCTGCACACACGGTGAGTTTGTGTCACTATTGGGTAAGCTTGAGCTTTTCCAATCTTGTAAAATGGGAAGCAAGCCTGTCTACCCTTGGTCTGGAGGGAAACAACATCTAAGTATTATCTTTATAATACCTAGCAGTAGACAAACTTGCTTTCTCCTTCAGAGGGAGCTGCTATTTCTAACTTTGGGACATCCTTTTATTTTCTGCATCCAGGATGGTCCCCTGCTTATCCTCTGAGAGCCAGGGCAAGCCTCCCTCTGTCTGCTTGGCTTATCTATTTCCCTAGTCTCTTCAACCTTCTGTAACAGAGTAGGTGACCTAGTTTTTTGAGACCTTACTATCTGTTCATTGATATTTGAGTCCTCGCAAACTCTAGAATACTGCTAATTAGCATGTCTCTTACTGGAAAAATGAGAGAAGTTCAAACACTTCTAGGTTCTAGTTTTCATCTGGTTTGTGTGAGGAAAGTTCTTACATTAATGGCAACATGAAGTGTCATTTTGAGAAGCTTCCTGATAATTCTTTCTCCACTGACTAGGGAGATTTGCAGGTGAGAGGATGGGAGGATTAACTAGGTAGTAAAAGACATGGCATCATTCAAGGGTTAATTTTCTCAGGAGATTGTTATGCCCCAGTTTTTTTTTTTTTTTTTTCTAATCTACAATTTGAACAGACTCAAGTTAAGGAAAACCCCCAAATAGAACCCTACATTCATTTTTTACATGGATATTATCAGAAACAGCCAACATTTTGTACTTATATTCAGAAGTGTTTTATTTTACTATATTTCTTCATTTCCTCTTACATCTGTATTCTTCAAATGGATGTCCCACCATTTAGTTGGCTAAAAATAAATGTGAAAAATAAATGTGGAAAATAATGTCTACATATGGGTAGTGCCTGAATCTGTAACTCTGCCCTCATTTTCATCAAGACCTTGAAAGGAAGAAGGAAAATCTGGGAGGCTTGAAACATATAAATACTCATCCTTCTCTGAGCCTTCCAGGCACATTCCTTCGACGAAGCACCAATTTTCAGTCCCGGTGACTATATTCATCGCTAAGCCAATTCAAACCAATTTAACAAATAAAATTTTATGAGATTTTGTCACAAGCTCCACCAAAGGCCAATTATGAAACATCTACTTCATTTCCTTCAGCCATTGATTTTCTAATTTGTTGGCAAAAATCTATGACTTCAGTCTAACATGATATTTTCTTTATAAGCCCATCTTATCTTTTGCTTATGATTCCATTGTGTTCTAACAGTATAAAGATTTCTCATCTTATTATATTTGTGTCATTATATTGCTAGGGTAGAGTTTCTGAATTGCATTCGCTGGCTCAGCCATTCTTACCTGCTAGGTGAAATGATACCACATCTGTTTTCCTCTAATCTTGTGGTGCCTGTCTTGAGTGCTTTGTTTAAAGACAATTATAGCAATTCAATAGATGTTTGCTAATTTTCTTATTATGTGAGGGTGCATATCATCCAGACCAAATGTTTATGTTCACATTTACTCTAAGTATACCCCACCTGCATTTTGCCCATATTTCTTTAGCACTGTCTCCTTTATTCTTATTGTGCAAGTTTATTTTTCTAATTTGACTTGGTAAACAGGAGTTGAAAAATGACTACAGTCATTTAGCTGAGTTGAGAGTCATAATAATTTAGCACTCTATCTTTTCATTAGCAGACCTGTCTTCCTCAGACTTTATATTTCTCCCCTGGTATAGTTATTTGATGCTATTCTCTCCTCTATTTCCTTTTTTTTTTTTGCCTCTTAGCATTAATTTTATTTTGGGGTTTCATGCACGAGATCAATTCAGGCCATACTCTTTTACAGAGCAGGTATATTTTCCTCTTTCTTTTGCTGTCCCTCTCTGTGGGATTGTAAAGAAAATTATAGACATTAATTTTTATGACTTGGAGACCAAAGTTAAAGAAAACTGTCAACAAGAATTACACAAATGACTATAATCATTTGCCTTGATAAGAACTTAAGCTTTTAAATGCTGGCATTTTTAAATCCTGTCTGCAAGTATGAAAAATCTTCACTTGGCACAAGTTGGGCATTGTAGGAAATCACTATGGCATTAAATATGTTAAGTAAGGGAAGTGAGAGAAAAATGAAAATAAGAAATTAATCTACACATTGATATCATGACTGACACAGATAGATACTCTGATGTAAAAGGGAGTATACTGCATGATGAAGGCCTTGAGAGCTGGTTTATAATAAAAGTAGTAATTAAGTTTATCTAAGTGCATAGAATATTTCTTTTATAAAAACAAATTCTCACCAATTACACACATGAGCTCCCATGCTTTTCAAACTGAGGTTGATAAAGGTAGATAATTACCCAAGGGAACCACACACACCACCATACAAATAAAGAAATTAAGGCTAGCAGGATAAGACTGGCCAGAGTCTTCATCTGGGGAGAGACTGGCTGAGACAAGTGACCTTGACCTTTTTCCTAGACCATTGCATTTTGGGTATGGGAATATGGATATCCGGACAGGCACCTGCTAGCCACATAATTAGGCTGCATCATAGGGTGCAAATGTAGAACCAAGGGTTTCAAATGACTAGTTGAAGAGTTTGTAATTAATTGGGGGTTTACATATGAAATAGGAATGTCATACAGTCAGAAGTGGGTTGTCAAAACTTTCTCCTTTTTCCCCTTCTGTCTCATATCTGAGCAGGCTGATTATATATATATAAGCCTGAATGTAGCCGGGTGTGGTGGTACACATCTATAATCCCAGTAGCTGGGAGGCTGAGACAGCAATATTGCAGGTTCAAGACCAGCCTTGGCAACCTAGTGAGATCTTCAGCAACTTTTGATACCCTGTTTCAAAAAAAGAGATGGGGGGGGGGCATGGGTATAACTTGGAGGTAGAATATTCCTGGGCTGTATCTCTAATCTAAAAAAAAGAAAAAAAAAAAGTCTTGATGTTTCCTCCTCCTCTGGGACTGCCAGGAAGTCCAAACCATGTAATTCCAGTCTGTGTGAGCATTATCACCCTAGCCCCACCCTCTAACCACCCAAGGCAATCTTTTTGCCCTGCTTTCTCCCAAACCACTTTATAACCTGTCTGAGAGCCTGACTTACTCTCCCTGGAAACCTCATTATGTGTGTAATAATTCTTTTTGTACCCTCTTGATGCACATGTAGTGCCATCAGTCTCAATACTTGAACCAAATTTTAGCTGTGTGTGAATCCCTCCCACTCATGTATGGTGACAATTACAAAGTTGGAGCTCCAGAGAAAGGTGGAAAAGCTGTGGGCCCAGCTGCTATCTCATGCCAACCAGATGAGTCCAAGATCAGAAACAGCATATACCAGCTACCTAACAACTGAGGCTTTACTCCTCCCCTCCAAATCTCTTGCAAGAACCTACCTTGTGATACAGAAGAGAATCTTGGGAGATATAATTCAGCCAGTCCAAGTTAACACATTGCAAAGCCATTGTAGCTTACCTTTGATTCTTCTTTTGCCTCGGTATTCATAACCATTTAATAATTGACATAACCCAGTACATGATTTATAGTTTTCAGACACTCCTTTTTTTTCTTTCCTTAAATAAGATACCATCAGAGTTCTTAACACGATGCCTTACACATACTTAACAGTTAGCTGTTATTTGTCATCATAGAATATGCTATGATTTCCTTATGGTTTTGCAGGCCTGACCTTTCCTAATAATCACTAGAAGTTCTCTTGGCTTTTCTTTTTTTTTTTTTCGGTACTGGGGATTGAACTCAGAGGCATTCTACCTCCGAGCTATACCCCCAGCCCTATTTTTTATTCTTTATTTTGAAACCGGGTCTCACTAAGTTGCGGAGTGCCTCACTAGGTAGCTGAGGCTGGCCGCGAACCCGGATCCTCCAGTCTCAGCCTCCCGAATGCTGGGATTACAAGCGTGCGCCACCACGCCCGGCTTCTCTTGGCTTTTCTTGCCTTGCTGTTTTCTGAAAGCAGAGTTCAGAGTTGTGGGGAGAATTTGCACCCATGACAAGTCTAGTGTACTGATATGGTACTGCTGCAGAGCAAATGGATTCTTATTTCTAACAAAAGTGGATTTCCAATTTGAGGAGTCCATGGAGACAGCCAGGCACCCTCCTTCCATTTCAAGTATGTTTTTCAGTAGATGTGTAAATATGTGATTTCTTTTTTTTTTTTTTTTTTTTTTGCGGTACTGGGGATTGAACTCAGGGGCATTCTACCTCCGAGCTATACCCCCAGCCCTATTTTTTATTCTTTATTTTGAAACCGAGTCTCACTAAGTTACAGAGTGCCTCACTAGGTAGCTGAGGCTGGCCGCGAACCTGGATGCTCCGGTCTCAGCCTCCCGAATGCTGGGATTACAAGCGTGCGCCACCACGCCCGGCTAATATGTGATTTCTTAAGGTCTCATTCTTCCATTATTAACTCAGCCCTTGGTTCTCCTTTTTCCTATCCACTCTGGTTTTCTGATAGAAGACTCACTGTGTTTGGTTTATTTTAAAGGATCCAGGTTTGTCCACTTTCTTAAAGTATGTTTCAAGAGTAAAATTTAAACCTTGGAAAAGAGGAAGTAACTGTGCAGAGAATTTAATGAAATACTGTCTGGAAAATAATCTTTTTGTTTTATTGTTTTACAATAGGAAGCATATTAAACAATGTAGAGAAACATCAGTATTTATTGGTTAGGAGCTCTCTGTGATTAGGTTTTCTGCCCAAGGAAAGCAGATTCCAGGATGGAGATCAGCAGAGAAAGCTTTTATTAGAGGTTGCTTTGGGGATCGATCTGTGAAAGATGTAGGATTGGGTGGAGAGAGAAGTTGGGCTGAGACATAGTCTCAATGGAAGACTCTTCCAAACCCGGTAGGGAGTTCTGAAGATGGCATGTCCCTTCAAAACTATCCCTAGCTGGAATGAGAAGGCTGGTCATTTATAGGCCTATGTTAATCATCATCGGATGTCGGCCATTCCAGGACTGGGAGGTGTGTGACTTTAGGAGGTGACTCTCTTCAGATTAAGGCAGTCCTTTGAGGGGGCTGGTAGCTGAGACTTTTTTGCCAACTGCACTCTCAGAACTGAGGGACTAAGAGCTTCATTTCTGATGGTCTGTTACTGTGTTCTACATACTGAAAGGGGTATTTATGGAGGGATGATTTTTCTGGAAATGCTGTTTTGTTATCCTGTTGTGAAATATTCTGTACTAACTCAATATCCAATACCTACACCATTAGTGGTTAAGGGAATAAAACTATAATAAAATGTGCTTTTAATACTTTTTTATGAGCCTCATGATCAACTTCACATTTTCCCTATAATGTTTTTATAGCATAGCCTTATAGCCATGTCAGTAGGTTACCTGGAAACTTGTTGGATAAGACCATGACTTGTGTAGACTTTCCTCAGGGTGAGTGATTATTTTTTGCTCTCTCCTACCCATACTTCTGACCCTGGTCAGGTTCAGAAGACCTAAGTGGATCTCCAGAGTCTAAAATAGAGGAGGTAAAAATAACTACATTAATCTTCCCTCCACCCACCTTGCATGAACTTGTTCTCCTCTCTGATCCAGGCCCTGGAAAGCTGGTCCTTTAGGGGCTGCACTTCTCCACCTCCTTCCCAGGCTTCTCATTGGGTTCAGCCAATGGGAAGCAGGAAGGAGGAAATGAGCATTCAGAAGGAGAAACAAGTTGGGGCATTTCTCCTTCAGAGCTTGTGCATCAGTAACACTTATTCTGAAGTAGGAGGCTCCTTCTATAATTCTAAGGCAGTTCCTCCAATAGGTTCCCAGATCTCACTGGCTCCAGCTACACACAATTCTTTCTGTGTTGCTCCAAGGTTGGAAGCTTTGGAAGAACTGGCACAGTGCATGATCAAAGTGAAATTATTTTTCATAAAAAAAAATTTTTTTTGGTGGTGCTAGGGATTGAACCCAGGGGAATTCTATCTCTGAGCTACACCTCCATCTCTTTTTAATTTTTTTTTTGTTTTGAAACAGGGTCTCACTAAATTTCTGACAGCTCTGATAAGTTGCTGAGGCTGGCTTCAAACCTCCAGTCCTCTTGTCTCAGCCTCCCAAGTATTGAGATTACCATGCCCAGCCTACATTTTTTAAAGCCATAATTAGCTTTATTACCCTACATAGTTTCCAGGAGATCTGCTCCTAGAAACTCAATGAATTAGATGTGAATGTCATTTAGGATCAAAACAACAACTGTGAGTTGTTACATTATACCACCTACCACTCATCTTCTTAATTGCTCTCTGTCGTTAGAAGGTGATAGCAATGAGCCCATATGCAGTGTAACAGGATGGCTGTGGATCCTGAGGCAACAGTTTATCATCATTAGCAGAGGTGATAAGGCAGGTACCAAGAAAACTTGGAAGGTCTCCCACAAAATTAGCAAGGATGCCTGCCAAGCTCAGGCACTCTGACTTCTGCACACCTTTCTCTCAGCTGCTTGTAGCCAATTCTCTCCTTGTTTGTGTGGAGTGTTTCTTCCTTCTGCCCAGACAATTTTTTCACTACTGTTCATTTCATCCTAACAGCTGTTATTACTTAGTGTCAGGGAGAATTATTAGGAAGAAAACATGTTATAAGTGATGTGACTCCTTTCTCTTCTCCTAAGAGATAACAAAGAAGCAAGTGCTATTTCTCTAAATTTCTGAGTTCTCTTCATCTGGAAGAATTGGAGGTTTGAAAGTTTGGGTCCACAAAGGAGAGTTAACCTGGGTTCTTAAGTAGGGAAGGGACTGGGGAGAGGCCAGTGCCAGGGTGGGCAGAGTTAGAAGCAGTGTTAGAGTGACCCTTGGGGCTGAGAATATGGTTAAGGTGATGGACAACAGGCCCTGATCGGGAAAGGGAAGTTGTTGAATCAGTTTCAGGGGATAATTCCTAGAACATGCAACTCTGGGCTTGTCCTGATCAGCAGTAGTGGGAAGATAAATTGAAAAATTGAGCAAACAGTGGTCACAGTGTGGGTTGTTTCAGGTAGACATTTATTTATTTTAATGTATATAGGGACAAACATGTACTTGGCACATTAAAACTGTGGTTGAATATTCTATTTTTCCATTAGATACACTGATTTGAAGAATACCAAGAAAATAATGACATAGATTGCCCCTAAATATATAAATGTCTCAAATAAGGAAATAGTAAGTAGCCCAAAGGGCAAAATTATAGATAGTGACAACCAAAACCTGACTTGTATCCCATTATTTTTGCCACAAATGACTAGGATTCTTCTATTGTCCTAAGGGGTAAATGGGAGGGACCTATTAACTGACACTGAATTTCTTTCCAAGTGGGTAGATCAAGACTTAATGCAGATATAATTTGATTTAGAAAAATAAAAGCAGGTATTTTAATATGCTGGATATTCTACGTCAATTTGCTGTCCACTCTCTTAAACTTGCTCTGCTCCCTGCGTGGCCAATTTCAGCTAGTTGTCCTGTCTTCTGCTTTTAATTGGGTTCACCTAGTGCCAGGTTGACGATGAAGGGAATGAGATTCCCTCTTTAAAATGTGTGCCAGCTCCTAGTCCTGTGCTCTCCAGTAGGAGACAAACAGAGGAGCGTGAGGTTGGAGTATGTACTGCCCAGCTCCTTCCTGATGGGCTGCAGAAGACTGGCTGCATCCCTCCACATGGGCGACGGTCCTAATCAGCAGACCTCTCCATTCTGTTCTTCCCCCAAGACCTTCTGAACTTGGCTGATGACTTCTTTAAACATGTGTGCATTTGGGGAAAGGGGGCAGAGGGAGAAACCTGATGGTAATAGCTGGCACTCTGCTGCTCTTGGACCTAGAGTACTGTACCATCCCTAGATATTAGCATGGAAGACTTCATTGTTTCACATTAACACCTTAGAGTAAGGCACTATCTCCTTTTATGTGACTGTATCCTGCCCACACCTTTACAAATAGTTCCTTTATAAAGCCTTCCATTTACCTGTTTGAGTATGCCTTCTGTTTCTTGCTGGGATCCCAGATTATATAGCATGTACTGAGTCTTGATCCCCATAGCTATGACCTAAAACTCAATTTATTTTTACATTTAGTAAGTGAAGTAGTTTTCTTAATATCTGTCTTCCTATTAGTTTGTTGGTTCCATAGTGGGTAGGGACACTGTCTATTCACTGTCTGCAGGGCCTGTATGTGCAGCATATAATGAATAGGTGTCTAATAAATGCTTGTTGACTGATTGACCATCTTGACAAAATCTAGGCCACACTTTCCTCAAGGAAGGAAAAAAAATCAAGAATCATTGGCTACTTGTCTGTTAGAGTAAGGTTGGAGGAGAGGAATAGGCTGAGAAAAGAGAGGTGAATTTGTCCTCCGCTCCTATCTCTATAATATAGCATGAATTTCCCTAACTCCTTCAATTTTTTACTCTCATTTCTTGGCTCTAAACACCCCTATCTGGCAAACATGGCAAAACAGTTTTCAGTGAGCAAACTTTAGAAGGAAAAAGCATGATAAGTACAGAACATATTCATCTCTTCTTAATTGCTTTTGATCTTCCATCTGGTGGTCTGGGATAATATTGATAAAGGAATTAAAGACACTGTACTGTCTTTTGAGTCAAATGAAAACAGTCATTCTCAAGTTACAGTGTATGACATTTTTATGTTTTGCAACATGAAGGAGTATTTAATTATTATTATTATTATTATTTTTTTTTTTTTGCAGTACTGGGAATTGAACTCAGGGGCATCTGCCTCCGAGCTACACCCCCAGCCCTATTTTTTATTTTTTATTTCGAAACAGGGTCTCACTAAGTTGCAGAGTGCCTCACTAGGTAGCTGAGGCTGGCCGCGAACCCAGATCCTCCGGTCTCAGCCTCCCAAATGCTGGGATTACAAGCGTGCACCACCACGCCTGGCTCTATTTAGTTCATTTTAATGTGGCTAATTTGAAGCTAGATTGGATCATCTAGTTAACTTGTAGGTTCTTGACCTTTAAGATAAAAAATTGTGTAACATCTCATTTTCTCAGTGGCAATTGCTATTGTTGATAGTGGCTTATATCTCATCAACTAGGAAGGTAACCTTGAATACCAAACACAAAATCTATAAACCAAAAGCTAGAACTAACACAATTTCAGGACTAGAGCCACTCTTAAATAATAGGCAGTTAAATGCTGCTTCAAAATATTGCTTTAATACTTTAAAACATAACTTTAATATTTGAACCTGTCCATTTATTTTCATTTATCAATAATGTTTCAAAACCTTGTTACTTTCTCAGAGTGAAGAACTGATAGAATAATGGAAAAGTTCAAAATAAATGAAGGCAAGCCTGGCAGTCAGTATTAGAGATCATTTCTATGGTGGCTGGGGGAAATGGAATAGCTTTGGTGGATCTCAATATAAGACAGGATTATATCTTCAGATGGGTGGATGTGTCCTTTGTGGAAGGTCTAGCTAGTCCAGGGAAGGGATTGTTTAAACCACTAAGCTGGATTTAAAGTTGATAATAAGCAATTACAGTCTGACACCATAGTTCAGATTCTATAATCAAAAATGAAACTGAGCAAATAAAGTATTTCAGTGACTTATAATTTTGAGATTCCTGAAGACTGGTATTTGAAGACAAGCATAGTAAGATGTAAATTTTGAATTTCTTTTCATATGACTATAAGAACTTAAAAAAAAAACCTTTGATTTTAAGTTTATACACAACCACCATTCTGTTTACCAAACTCAGGTTTTAATTCAAATATTGGCAGATAATATTCAGGTCAACAGGGCCCTTAGAGGTCCAAGGTCTGCCTTCTCTCTATGGTTAATTTTCACCCTATCTATCCCCTTAATCTTCACCAGTGCCTTTAATCTTATTCTGGAATTATCTATTTTTTCTCCGAATTAAATTGTAAAGAGTGTCATTTAACTGAGTCCAGACTAATCATGGAATGAAGTATATAGTGCACTTTAGTTCACCTTGCCTGTCCTTTTGCTATCCTAAAAAGATTATTCTCAATTGTTTTGTGTGTCTGTCATAGTTTGAATGTTTCCTCCAAAAATTCATGTGTTGGAAACTTAGTTTCCCCAATTCATATATTAATGCTGTTTGGATGGCAGAGCCTTTGGAAGGTAATTAAGATTAGATTATATCATGAAACTGGAACCTTCATAATAGGATTAGTGGCTTTATAAGAAGAGGAAGAGAGAACTGAACTAGCAGCTTGCTGTGTTTTGCAATATGATGCCCTCTACCATATTATTATGTAGCAAGAGGGTCCTCACCAGATGCTGATACCATGCTCTTGGAATTGCCAGCCTCTAAAATCATAAGCAGAATCAACCTATTTTTTTGTTTTTTTTTCCTACCTCCCATCTACACCCTCAGCTTTTTTTATTCTTTTATGTTGAAATAGGGTATCATTAAATTGCTGAGGTTGACCTCAAACCTGCAATCCTCTTGTCCCTGTCTTCCAAGGACATTGGAGTGCATTGCTGTGCCTGGCTCAGCATTTATTCTTTATAAATTACTCATTCAATAGTATTCAGTTAACGTGATAGAAAATGAACCAAGGTGATATCTTTTGATGGTATTGTTATTATTGCTTATTGTTATTTTATGCTTATGCTTATAAAGTACACTGAAATATGTCTTTATTTTGCTAACCTCTAGTTTTGTTGTTGTTGTTGTTTTGGTGGAGATTGAACCCAGGGTTATTCTACCTCCAAGATCTACCCCTAGGCCTATTTTACATTTTATTTTCAGACAAGTTCTCAGTAAGTTGCTGAGAGTCTCACTACATTGCTGAGGCTCTCTATGAACCTGTGATCATCCTCCAGCCTCAGTTTCCCAAGTACCGGGATTAAAGGTGTGCACCACCTCACATGGATTAATTTTTTAAGTTAAAAAATACACACTATCTAGCCGGGCGTGGTGGCGCACGCTTGTAATCCCAGCATTCGGGAGGCTGAGACCGGAGGATCCGGGTTCGCGGCCAGCCTCAGCTACCTAGTGAGGCACTCCGCAACTTAGTGAGACTCGGTTTCAAAATAAAGAATAAAAAATAGGGCTGGGGGCATAGCTTGGAGGTAGAATGCCCCTGAGTTCAATCCCCAGTACCGCCAAAAAAAAAAAAAAAAAAAAAAATACACACTATCTAATTTAACATCCTCTCCAGTTTCAAGCCCAACAATTTGAAGAGATCCACTTTTCACAGATGGGAAAAATGGAATTTGTGAATTGGATGTAAACCCACCCATATTAGTACATGAAGGAGTGGAAGGATTTAAGTGTGGATGGCCTTTTCAGCTGGGTAACAGAAGTCAGAATCTGACCATCGGTGTTTGTGTTTTAAATATGTCTTGGGGGTGTCAGTTTCTTCACTCTGGGAGAAGGGAAAAGGTTTTGTAAAGCTGAACCAGATGAGATTATACAGGAAAGCTGATTCTGTAGAAATATCTGTTTGTTACTACTTTTTTCCCCCAGAAGCTCTTCTTTCTTCCTAAAAACTATGGAATCGAAATCAATACTAACCTTCAGTGTGTTCACAGAAGAAACTAGAATGTCAGCACCATTTTAAGATTAGGATAGATCGATGTCATCTCTGGATCCCAAGAGTCACAACATAAGGATAAAATGATAACCAGGCTTTCATTATATAGAATGATGTCTTATGTAAGTCCACATGGCTACTAGCAAAGATGCCCGCCATGGATGGCTAAGTCCCCTAGGAGAGGGAATATTAGCTGTGGTTACACTGTCAGCGTTCCCTGGAAGCATGAAGCCTAAAATATACCATAAAGGAAAACTGGCCTACAGGAAAGAGCAGACTTGAAGTGTAAAAGGAAATCCACTGACAACAAAAAAAGATACACAAATGACAATAGAATGAAAGAAACTCAGCCTGGCTGAGATCAATGGACTTCAAAGAATATTAGACAAACCAAGTTTGCAATGTTTTGGATTACAAAGTGAAAAGTGTCTTTAACTTGGAAAAAACACTAGAAGACAGATAATAGAGTAATAGGTAAGAGTAATAGGCACAGGTTATAGGATGAAAGTTGAATTTGTCTTAACTACAGCAAGAAAACCAGAAGAAGGCAGACAAAGGGAAATGAACCTGGTCTTGGAGACAATCTTCCTAATGAGAGAAAAGGACGAAAACAGTGAAGTCAATGATAGAGCTTTAAAGGTAGAAGGGCATTACTCGCTCCTGGCAGGGAGAGATTCAACAAAAACCCTCTCCTCTGGGGGAAAGGCACTGAGATACAGAAACCTCACAAAGAAAATGTGAGCTGGCAGCCTGTTGTCTGTGTCTGGCCCGCAGATAGCTTCTATTTGTCTTGCTCTGTATTTTTTATGTGTTAACTTTCCATTGCTATAAAAAATAACTTGGGATAAAGAAACATATGTAGGGAAAAGGTTTCTTTTGGCTCATGATTTTGTAGGTTTTAGCCTGTGGCTGCTTGGTCTATTGCTTTCAGGCCTGTGGAGAGGCAGTGTATCATGGTGCAAGTACCTGGCAGAGGAAGCTCATGGCGTTGGGAAGCAAAAAGAAAGAGGTGAAGAAACCAGTGCTCCATAATCCCTTTTGAGGGCACTCCCCGAAGTGCCCTAAAACTTCCCACTAGGCTCCACTTGTTAAAGGTTTCCTCTACCTTCCAATAGCACTGGGCTAAGGGCCAGGTCATTAACACAGGGGCCTTTGGGAGACATTGCAGCTGAACAATATAGCAATTTAAAAATGTATTACTTTGTTGATGATATTTCAAAACCAAAAGACTTCTCATAGGTCAAGATTTCTAGCTTCTGAAAAATGGGAGGACCTGCCAAATCTGTAAGCCAGTTCTTGCATAGAAACAATTAGGTGGAGCTGACCAGCAGCTGCCCTCTTTAGAGAAGCACACCCTCCTCAACTAATGCACCAAATACCTGCCCTATTTCAGGCTGGTTGCACTCACTCTCTTCAGCTGCTTGACCTTGTAGCCACTTGAATTGGTAAAGGAGACCCCGGCTTGGCTGACTATGACAAAGGCTATATACTATTTCTCTAGAGTGATTTCTGGGTGTGTAGGGTTTTGTGGGTACTCATTTTTATACATCTTGCAGACATTTACCAAGCACCTGTTATGCGCTGAGCTGAATCCAATGGGAGACTCAAAGACAGCAGATGTGGGCTTTGCTTTCAGTGAACCTGTGTTCAAGTAGGGGGTATGTACATGTACACACATAACTTGTATACAGGCTGAAACGTGATGAAACTTAGAAAATAGAAATAAAGGGCCATGGGAGCTCCAGGTAGGGTAAAGCCACTTCAACCAAGGATGGCTTCTCCAAAGAGGACATTTCTTTTCTTTCTAAATAAATTGCTTTATTTTTAAGTGCCTCGGGGATTTTAGAACTTTATGCAAGTGGTGGTTAATATAGAATCCGTCATACCTGGGGGGGGGTTATATTTCTATCACTATGACAAAATACCCGAGTAAATCAACTTAATGAAGAAAAGTTTTGTTTTGACTCAAGAGGTTAGAGTTTTCAGTTCATGGCTGCTTGGTCTCATTATTTCTGGGCCTGTGGCAGAACATCATGACCCAGCAGGACCCATTTTTGCCAGTCCCACAACTACTCTTCTGTTAGACTACCAGTTGTCCGATTTATCTGAAAAAGATCCCTAACTAGTTACATTTTCAATTACAAGTTTTTTTCCAAAGTGTCATGAGTATGCAATATGCAAACTGCCACTTGGTGAGAGTATTATTTCAATATTTGGATTCTTTATGAGGTGAAGGGTTTGTTTATGTGCTTATTGGTAATCTGCATTTTGAGAATTGATTATTTATGGCCTATTACTTGGCCTATTATTGGCCTATTATTCACCAGATATTTTCTTATTGATTTATAAAAACTGACTATATATAATAGATACTAGTCTTTTGCCTATCTTAAACATTGCAAATATTTCTTGTGTAACATATTTGCTATTAACTTTATTTACAATATTTCATAATATATGTAAACTTAAATTTTCATGTAACAAGTTCTATTAAGGTTTTTCCTTTGTACTTTCTGCTTTTATGCTTATAAAATCTTCCCCTAACTTAAATATCCACTAAGTATCATCTCTGGATCCTGTTAATATTTTTACACATAATTCTTTAATCCAGTCAGATTTCATTCTAATGTATATGTGAGACAAGTATCTAACTTCACATATTTTTCACAAAAATAATGGAGGTTCTCAGTTCCAGCACTTTACCGTTTATCCCTCAAGCAGTTAGATTACAAATGGAAATAATTCATTGAAAACAAAGCAGTAATCAGTTAGAACATCTCTCCTAGTGTCCAAGTGCTGGAATTGGGTGTCTACCTTGCTTTTGTGTGGTAATGGGAATTGAACCCAGGGACAATCTACCTCTGAGCTATACCTCCTGCCTTATTTTATTTATTTATTCATTTATTTATTTATTGTGGTACTGGGGATTGAACTCAGGGGCATTCTACCTCCGAGCTCTACCCCCAGCCCTATTTTTAATTCTTTATTTTGAAACAGGTCTCACTAAGCTGCAGAGGGCCTCACTAGATAACTGAGGCTGGCTGCGAACCCAGGTCCTCTGGTCTCAGCCTCCCAAATGCTGGGATTCCTGCCTTATTTTATATTTTGAAACAGGGTCTAAATTGCTGAGGACTTTGTTAAGTTGTTGAAGCTGGCCTCAAACTGTGATCCTCCTGTCTCAGCCTCCCAAGTCCTGGGATTGCCTGCATCCACCTTGTTTTTTGTCCTGCAGACAGGTGCTTAATTCATCAGAGTCTCCTAAAAGGAATGCTTTTCAGACTGCCTGGGGTCCTCATTAATTCTAGACCATAAATAGTGCTCCTTATCTCTTCTGTGATGCTGAATATTATTTTTCCTGGTAGAGGATGTGATTTTTTTTTCTTTTTGTTTTACTTCCCTTGGACACCCATGATACTCTGTTCAAAAGAAGTGGATGAAATTGACTTTTAGCTTCCCCTTTGCCCTGGAATAGGAGCCCTGCTTTTGTGATAAATTGCACAGAAAAAAAAAAAAGGCTGCAGGAGTTGCTTGTACCAAGATGAGAGTGGCTTTTGGCTTTGCTTCAGTGGCTTTGCTCCACAATTCTTTCAGAGCTCTCAGAGAAAAGTGATAATGAGAGTTTAATCTCTAGGCTTGTGCCACCAGCTCTGTATTTTCCTTGGAATATTTTAAATCCTACAGGGCCTCAATTTCAGCCACTAGATGCATTACTTTCATGGTAATTCTTCCCTGGGGTGGAAATAATCAAGGCAAGAAAAAAAAAAAATCCAAGGTTTACTGTATTTTCCAGCTCTGATTGGGTATATTTTCATTATTTTGAAAAGATTGGGGGTACCAGAAAAAGCTTAGTCAGGCTGTGATGAGGATGGGGGGGAAGCTGTTCCTCAATTTGCTGGAACTCAGCTGTCTATATGGTAGGGTATTTATTATCTCCATGGAGGCTGCTAATTTCATCTTCCTATTCCTCTGGATTTCCCCCCTCATCTTTAGTTTAGATGCTTGGCACATACATCATGGAACATGTCATCAGGCTTTAGCAAGGTCTGTTTGTGCTGCCCTCACACACAATGCTCACAAGAGCTAGGGATTCTTTGAGTTGAACCTTTCTTGGATTAGGTAAGGAGCACTGCAGCGAGAGGAGGAGGTGAGGTCCAACAACAGTGCTTTCCCAACTTTTTTGCAGCAGTAAAACCTCCCACCCCCACATCTTATGAAAATAACCCTTTTATTTACAACATGAGGCTTAGGATACAGATAATATCACATTTATATATTTGCTTAAACCAAGTCAAGTCTGGCTCCAGGCCTTTTCTTGCATATATCAAGGCAACATTTGCTCTTCCACGATTGCTCTGACTCTCTTACATCTGACAAGGCTCCGGGAGGAACATGGCTCAGGTTATTAGTCCACAGTGGTCAAAACTGCTCTGGCTCCCCGCCACAGATTCCTGACCCATCAGGAGAAGACGGCTTCTGGGTGCCCCGCTTCCTTTGGTTTCCATCTCAGCCACCAAGCATCTTTGCTGAGGTTACCAAGGTCCTGAGCAGAAATTCAATTCCCAATGAGCGCCCCCTGTTGCCAGTCCCTGGTGAGGACTGGCTTGCCTCAGAGAGACTGCTCTATCAAGGTCATGTGGCGCCATCATTTTATTCAAGTCCACGGTGTTCAATATTACCCAGGAGCCTGGGAGCTTTCCTTGCTGAGATTCAAATGGAAAGTCTCCACTTTTTCCCTTCTCAGGTGATTCAACTTAGTTTCAATGTATGATTAGAAGTTTGAACTTCAAATATGCCTCTTTATGAGTTGTCATTAGGGTATTTATTCTGCTCTTTTTTT
Organism: Graphiurus murinus; assembly: GCA_004027655.1. Lineage (NCBI taxonomy): Eukaryota > Metazoa > Chordata > Mammalia > Rodentia > Gliridae > Graphiurus > Graphiurus murinus. Next base: position 12,015 of record PVLC010002619.1, on the reverse strand, counting down.
GGGGGGGGTACTGGAATTGGACCCAGGGGCATCCTACCTCCAAACTACACCCCTGCCCCTTTTTACTTTGAAACAGGCTCTCTCTAAGTTGCTGAGGGTCTCACTAAATTGCTGGGGTTGGCCTCAAATCTGCAATCCTCCTCTCTCAGCCTCTTAAGTACTGGGATTAAAGGCAGGTGCCACCATGCCTAGCTCTGCTCCTGACTCTTAGAGAGGTGGATGGAGAAAGGGACACAAAAGGTCCCTCTCTTCCCCCTGTAACCTGGAAGATTCAGGAATGTAGACTTAGAGTATAGGGTCTGGCTACTCTTTCTCTCTTTTTTTTTGGCGGTACTGGGGATATTTTGGCGGTACTCAGAGGCATTCTACCTCCGAGCTACACCCCCAGCTCTATTTTTTATTCTTTATTTTGAAACAGGGTCTCACTAAGTTTCGGAGTGTCTCACTAGGTAGCTGAGGCTGGCCGCGAACCCGGATCCTCTGGTCTCAGACTCCCAAATGCTGGGATTACAAGCGTGCGCCACCACGCCCGGCTCTGGCTACTCTCTTTAGGTGAGGAAATAATAAATTTTTAAAAAATACATTAACTGGGAGAAGTCAAACATCTTTATTCAATTTTAAGAGCTAATATTATTATATTAAATTTTCAACAAATCACCGTCATCTATATGGGCTGTCAAGATGTAGAATAAACAAATCAGAGATGCTGTGGTGTAAGTGGAATGGGGGCCAAAACCCCTGTTCACTTAGCATCCCGGTATCTTCTCAGTGACTCCTGAGCTACCTTGCGGAGCCTTGGGAGAGGCAGGGAAAATGTCTGTGGGTCTCAATTTAAACACCATTACTCTGAGCATTGCTGATCATCTCTTCACATATACATACATTTGTTATGACATTATGGCCTAAGAATGTAAGAATGGCTAAAGAGGGAGAGATCCAGTACCCATCTAGCCACCTTGGGTGCCCTTTCTAATGCAATAGGTAGATTAGTTGAGAGAGACAGGAAGGATTTATCTGAGGCATCCTCTTTCTAAATGACATCTTCAAAGAGTGAAGATGTCCTCTTAAGCATTTTACTTTTACTTAACAGAGGCATAGACCTTCGGTAGTGCTCTCACTAGGCAGCAGGCCGAGTTTATGGGCAATAACTGAAATTTATAGAGTACTTACTATGGGCCGGGCTTTCTGTCAATGGCAACACATATAGCATTTGTCTGTTTTTATTGATAAGTATTTAAATGTGCCAGAAATTGCTCTAAGAATATAATGAATGTGTGCTTATTCACACTAAGAAACTTCTCAATAGGTATTATTATTATCAGCCCCAATTTCCAGATGAGAAAGCTCAGGCACTGAGGGGTGAAGAGAATTGTCCAGTCACACAGCCAGCTGTGGCATAGCTGAGATTAGGACAGTGACAGTGTGATTCCAGAGTTAAGGCTGTCTGCTTCTACACCATATTATCCTGTGACAAGGCACAGCTCCTTCAGTGATGACTAAGAGTGAGCTGAAATCTCTCCATTTTACTGATGATAACACTGGGACCCAATGCATTTAAGCAATTTCCTTGAAATCATACTGCTGCTCGAGGGGAGAAATATGAATTCAAACCCACCTTTTTTTTGAATTTGGAGACTATGTAGCAACAAATGAATCTTCAAAAGATAAATTTGCTAAGCACTTGCTGTTGATAAGGGCCGAACTCAGAAGTTCACCCAGATCTGCCTCCTAGGTCTATGCATTTATAACTCAATGAATGTTTGATAAATTATGGGTTCATCTAAATGTTTTGGGGACCTATTTAGGATTTTTTTGTGTTTATAGGTAATAAAATGACAATAATAGCTAACATTTACTATGCTCTAGTTATTAATATTAGTACTTATATGGTGTCTCATTCGTCAATATAATACATGGGCATTTTATGAAAATCAACCAATATATAAAAGAGTATGTAGAAGAAAGCAAAAGTCATCACTGTCCCGCAGTCCAAGATGACCACAGTTAGCATTCTGGTGAGCATCTTTACAGTCCTCTTTCTCCACACATTTCAAGAACACATCATATGCACAATCATATAATTTTAGGTAAATGGAATCAAACTATAGCTACTATTTGCAACCTACTTTTATCTATTCATTCTGTCAGTCAAAATATTTACTGAAAGCTGAACATTTCCAAAATGATATGCTTGAAACAATATATTATGCTCATTTTCCTATATGATGAACAGAAAGATCAGTCTTTATGTGGGCAATAAGTTGTATTTAGTAAGCATGAGCAAGGCTATTTTGAGGTTACAAATTAACCCCTGCAACTTGTGCTTTAATGATACGAGAAATATTTTTTTGCTTACACACTTAGCCAGTGTTCCTAAATAGCTATTTGGTGACTCATACCTCTTCCATATTATAGATCCCATTTCAATGAGAATCTTCTGGTCACTGCAGCAGGGAAAGGGTGGCAGACCATTACATGAAGGTTTTCCATTGCCTCATTCTAAAAGTAAAACAAAACTCTGGATTCCCAGTCCCATGGTGGCACCTAACTTCCGGAAGACTGGAACATAGAGCCTTTGGTGTACCCCCAGGAAAGAGGAGGACTGTGCAACTTTGGTGAGCTACAGAGGAGGACTGTGCAACTTTGGTGAGCTACAGTAATGGATCCCACATTAGAATTCTGCTGAGTAATTCTGCTGAGTAAACGTAGTATCGTTTATTTAACCAGGGTTCTTCTCTGGGATATCTAAGGTCATTATGTTGTTTCTCTGTTATAAACAACATGATGTTGAAAATCCTTCTGTAGGCATCATGCACTCCAAGCCTTTGATTTCACAGTTTAAATTCCTGAAGGAGGAGTCATTGAGTCAAAGATCTATTTAAAGCTCATCAAGTGCTCTGTGGATGTATGTCCCTATCACTCTGAACTTCATTATGATGTGAGACTACAGTGCACCAATAAAAATATGTTAAGAAATAAAACATATCTAGAACTGTACCTACTCATCTCTCCCTTCTCAGTTATCTGACATAACATAGGGGCTTCTAGCCTAGAAAGAAGATTTCCAAGATTCCTTTGACTTACAGTTCTGTTGAGAATGTGCTACTGAGAGCTGTTTATGCAACATGGAGAAGAAGGAGAAGCCAATGCTCTCTGGCCACAGCTGAGGGCTGCCACATGGGTGAACTCGGTGGTGGAATTTCTCCTCAACTTTTGGACATCTTCAGGAGAGTTAAGCACTTCCACACTCTAAGCAGCCAGCTCCTCAGGGCTCTGGTCATCCTCCTCAAAATCATCTGTTTCAGCGTTGTGAGGAGGTGAGCTGTCACTGGAGATTGTGTATAATCCCAACTTTTGGATTCCTGAAAAAAACCTTGCAGATCTGCACTTCCCCATGCTTCCCAGCTGTTTTGCAAACCTCCATATAAAATTCCTCTATCACTCCTCTTTCCTAGAATGACTGTCCTCCGATGGAACCTTGATGTAGCACTCATTGCCAAACCCATTTTTAGGAAATATGTTTCAAAGAAATACCCAATGGCATCAGTACATCAGAGAGACATGTCTTCATCCTACATAGTCAATGATTTCCAACTTCAGCAAAATCATTCGTAGAACAGAGAAAATTAATGGTGGCTTATATTTGCATTTATTGGGTTTGAGATATGTATTATATTTTATTATATATTTACTGGAATTTTTTTCTTCTTTTGTAAATGGTATATATGTATCTTTGGTTGTTATGGCTTCTCTCTCTCTCTCTCTCTCTCTCTCTCGTGTGTGTGTGCGCACGCGCTACTAAGGATTGAACTTAGGGACATTTTACCTCTGGGCTAGATCTCCAGACCTATTTTTTTTTTTTTTTTTTTTTTTTTTTTTGCGGTACTGGGGATTGAACTCAGGGGCATCTGCCTCCGAGCTACACCCCCAGCCCTATTTTTTTTAATTCTTTATTTTGAAACCGAGTCTCACTTAGTTGCGGAGTGCCTCACTAGGTAGTGAGGCTGGCCGCGAACCCAGATCCTCCGGTCTCAGCCTCCCGAATGCTGGGATTACAAGTGTGGGCCACCACGCCGGGCTTTTTTTTTAAACTTTGAAATAGGGTTTTGCTAAGCTATTGAGGCTGACTGCAAACCCGAGATCCTCCTGTCTCAGCCTTCTGAGTACTAGAATTACAGGCATGTATTGCCATGCTCAGCACGATTCCTCTTTTGATTAACAAACGTTTCCAAATGTTGTCCTCTTTGATAACATATTTAATTGACACTCCTTTGCCTTTTTGGACTTCAAAACGTAATAATTTATTTCAACATTTTGGACTTGGTGAAGAAAGATCATGCACATGTAAGCAGATTGCTAAATCCTCAAATGAGATAGTTGGGTGTTCATCAAGACAAAGATGGAAAAGACAAACTATTAGTTGAGTCCTTTCCTCTGCACTCAGGAGGAAAAACACATCAATAAGAAAAATATTTGAGGTGAAAGTATTTTGAATACAAATAGCTTTTAGTGCTTTCTAATGGAATTTTTTTATTTCCCCCTTTATTTTGCCTACTGTCCTCTTTGGACCCAGTCTGTGGCACATCACTCCTCAGGAAGGAGGAAAGAACATGTCTGCAGACAAGAGGACTCAGAGGGATTAGGATTGTACCATACTGCCTTGGAAAAAGTAGAGGAAGAGTGTCAGAAGAAAAGGCTATATTTTCCTTTTGAACCTGACAGATGGAAAAACACCAGCAGAAGTGGAATTTAAGAAAATAATTGAGGCAAATCTACAAGACACCTATGGACAAATGGTCATAATTTTCTGAGAATTGAAACTCCATGGGGGAGAAGTAGTTTGAGGGTGGCTTAGACCCAGGACTGGAAATGAAGTTTACAAATCGATTTGATTGGCAATGGATCCTGGAGGGTTGAGATAGATTTTGTTACAAAGTTCACCTGCTATTAGTAGAAGGAGTCTCGTGGCCACTTAACGATGGCTCCCAAGGTTTAGAAGGTAGGAGAGACAAAACAGATGCCACAAATTTCCTATTCTCTGTGTATATTACTTCCTAGTGGAGCAAAGATAGAACCTTGCATGAGATGAGACTGAATAAAGGCAAATGCGATATATTACAATGTGTTAGGGTAAGGAAAGACTTTCTTTTTTTTTTTTTTTTTTTGTGGTACTGAGGGTTGAACCTAGGGACATTCTATCTCTGAGATACACCCTCAGCCCTAAATTTGAATTTTGTATTTAGAAATAGGGTAGGTATCACAGGGTTGGTGAGAGTCTTACTACTTGTTAAGGCTGTCCTCGAACCTGTGATCCTCCTGTCTTAGCCTCCCACGAACTGGGATTACAAGTGTGTGCCAGAATGCCTGGCTTAGAAATTACATTTTTAACTTTAAACCACCATAATGTTTTTGTTTGTTTGCAGGGTTGGGGATCAAACCCAGGACCTCTTTTATGCTATACATGTGCTCTGCTACTGAGCTACATATCCAAAATGTAGGCTCTGCCCACCCCAAGTTCCAGACATCTGTTTGGTTGATGAAGAGTAGCTGATGATGGGAATAAAATTGTCTTACTTTATCTGCTGTAGGGACTTAGAATTATTTTTTTTTTATATAGACTATAGACTGCTGTCCTACAAGTTGACACACAAGATCAGAAACATGAGGTCTTCTCTGAGGAGACTTGTTTATTGCTGAAAGACACTGAAGAGTAATGGATGTAGGTTTCATGGTGCATAAATTACGCCCAGTTCATAAACTAAGTCCTTGGGGTAGTTTCATTCATCTTTGCATGCCAGTCCTCTACTGTTTATTATTTCCAGAGACCAAACTAGCATATTAATTCTTTTGCCCATTTTACATACATTTTCAATTCCTGCTAAGTGCAAAGTATTGTTAATTTTAGTATCCAAAGAGCCATGAGACATAGTTTACACATATGAGGACCTTAAACTCATTGAAGAACAAAGATAAGATGCATGAAGGGAAATCTAAAAAATATAAGCAATAATACAGAAAAAAAAAATGGCCAAGTTGTCTTGGTAGAAGGGCAAAATCTTAAGAAGTCCAGTAGGGGCTTGAGGGGTCAGGAAATTCTTCCTAATGGAAATAGAAATGAAACTTGGGTAAGAATAGAATGAAATAAGAATAAGGAAACATGCACTCTTTTTGGTTTGGGGCAGGAATAAGTTTAGCTGGATGAGAATGAGCTCGCTGTGTAGTTGCCTTGTGGAAAGGAGGTTTTCTTGCAGGGAGACAGTAGGAGAGTTGGAAGGGCTTATCTGGTGCTTTCTAGCTATTTTTGGATATAACCTGAGCTAAGTCCATGGCCTTGTGGAGCTTACAAACACTTCTGGTGCCCCAAGGTTAACTCTGGAGATCTCATTCTGACTGAAATACATCCCTGTACTTATGGCAGTTCATGCTCCAGAATTTCCCTAGATTTGCTTTTTTTCTCCCAAACTTCCCTAAAGTATAGAAAATCTGTTTTAAGAAATCAGTGCTAATTATATTTTTCCTTTTAATAGTTTTAATATATTGATCTGAAAGAAAATACTAATATGTGTATATGTGTAGTTTTTATTTTGATGTAACTATATGTATTCTATATAAAGAATGTTATGAAGTTGTAGAAGAAACTACCCAATGCATGAATGCATGCTGTTCAATTACTTTTACGGGTTGTATTTACCAACCTGAGAATCTGTTGATGGATGTTGCCTGTCAAACAGTTGCTGGACCATTATATATCTTGTTGTAATATGTAAATACATATTTGTGATAGTTAATGTTTACTGACTATTAAATATTTATACTACATAAATTAGTTTCTATGCATCTGTGGCTATTAGCAGGTTTTTTTAATATTAATGTCAGAATGTAGACATTCTCAAACTGTTTTAAGTGGGACCAGCCAAAAGGCACACTATTTCAAAGTGAAGATAGTAATTCCCAGTTTCTTTTAAAAATAGGAACTGGAGCCAGGCATGGTGATGCACGCTTGTAATCCCAGCATTTGGGAGGCTGAGACCGGAGGATCTGGATTCGTGGCAAGCCTCAGCTACCTAGTGATGCACTCTGCAACTTAGTGAGACCCTGTTTCAAAATAAAGAATAAAAAATCTGGCTGGGGGTATAGCTCGGAGGTAGAAAGCCCCTGAGTTCAATCCTCAGTACCACACACACAAAAAAATTGGAACTGGACTTCCTATGAGTCTAGTTAACTCTTTTTGGTGCAATCCTGTTCAAGAATAGCAAAAATACTTTATAACATATCATTATTCTCTTATTACATGTACCTTGTGTAGAATAAAAATTTCTCACTGTGTTGTCAATTAAAGTAAATTATAAGAATTGATTTTGTGCTACTCCTGATATGAAAAATCTGACCAGTAGTTTTTTTCTCATATTAAAAAATCATGCCAACTCAAGTAGGTTGAGCAGTGTCCTCTCCAGAAGAGACATACACACCTGGGATGTGTGACAGTGGACTTGTTTTGAAAGTGTCTGCAGATGTAATTAAGTTAAGGAACTTGGCATGTGATTACACTGGAGGAGGAAACAATGAGATACCAAGGCACCTGCTGGTTCTTCTTAGAAACATACTGGTCTTACAGTAATATCTTTCTGGTGGATTTTTAAAAATTCATGTTATAACTAGAATTTACAACTTTAAATCACACTTTAAAAATCCAAGATAAAGTCCAAAACAACCTACAATTTTGCTGATGAGGAAATGGAGATCCAAGGAGGTCAGGGCACTTAGTAGCTATGACCACATAATTTGTCACTGACAGAGCCAGATTTAAAAGCCAGGTTCCTAGAATTCAGATCTCGGGCATTAAACAAATAAGAAAGCCAACACAGCAATGAACAACTGAAAGCAGAGTTACATCTTGATGTGCATTTTTTAATTTTGAAGAGGAAGACATGCAATGGAAAGAAGAAAAACAACTAGAGGCAAGATGTTGGCAAAGATATACACTTAATTTCATAAAGTTGTTTCTCATCCTGAAGCTTAGGTTTGAAGTTTGTATAGCAGTTCTCATATTGGGAGATCTGAAAGACTCTAAGGCATAAGGTGACAAAATCAGGTACTTCTTATATTAACCGCTAATTTCATTAATATTACCTTTTAAAGGTGTCACAGAAATTCTTTTTTTCAATAAGAAAATATAAAAATCCAATTGTTCAGCTTTTTAGGTCCAATATATTCATGGTGATTAATGACTTGCAATAATACTAATTAATAATAGTTATTATTAACACTAATAACCATGAAAGTAGTTATAACAATGATAATGATAATAATGATGGCTCTCATGTTTGTTCTTTCTGTTTCCATGACATTGTTGTATATGTTACAGGTGAATTTTATCATTTAATTCTGTAAACACTCTGATTTCTATTCTAAAGAAAAGAAAATTATCTCTGAAAACTTGGGGTAATGCTGAAGACCCAATTGCTGCCAAGTGGTAGAGCTTATATTTGAAGTTGAGACCATATGAATCCGAAGACTGTGTTCTTAAGGGTATACAGTACATCACTTAGGGCTAAGGTATAAAATATCAACTTTAATGTAATCTATACCTTGGTTGTATTTAGCCAAACTTTTTATATAAGGGAAGTCCAACTTAAAATAATAGGAAAACTAAAGAAAAACTTGATTACTGTACCTAATTGTCAGATGAGTTATCTAATAGCTCATTATCATGAAAAGGTATCATGCTTAAAGAGAATATGAATGCCAAAATAAATATTATGGACAAAGGTTATGTCATTTTTTTTTCAAGTGAGAAAGAATGCCAAGGCCATAGATTTATTACATATTTATATCTGTAGCTTTAAGGAAGTCTGAATGTGTTTGATCAGGGGCAGCCTTACCTGAAAGCCTCCACTTCATATTTCTGTCTCTACTTACAGAAAATGGATTAACAGACAGATCAACTGTTTTCTTATCCTGACTTTTGGAAATGATGAGACCTGGTAAAGTTTCTACACCTTGATGGGGCTGGGGTCTGATCTTCTCTTGCGCCTTTCCTTTACTTCTGACCTCACAAAACTTTGATTTCGTTAATAGCGGGATTCGTGGATGAGTCAGCCAAAATTTTTCTCAGGATTCCATATTTTAGGAGTGTCTGGCAGATTTATATTGTGCCAATTCAGCTAATCTGAAATTGCCATCCCCAGAATTGCCTTCTACGTACAGTTCCAGGCTGGGGTGAGACACAAAAGATGTTCTGCACAAGATTTGGAAGGTGGAGGTGAAGCAGCAAGTGTATTTCCTTCCTGTCCAGGAGGCTGGTGCCGCCATGGTGAGTTGTTGTAGCTTATGCATGTTTTCTTTTATCTGCTGGCTCACCTTGTGGGCATGTGGCAGCTCCAGCAATATTCTCAGTTTTCCTGACTCTCCAGTCAAGTGTAAATTGAACTTCTCAACTAAGAGGGTCATGGCTCCTTCATTTCACTTCAGTCGTCAAAGTTGCAGGCTCAAAGGTGCTGAGAACGTGATACAGATTCTCATCTATCCTCATGGGTCCAGCCATCCCTGCAGGGTTCCTTTTGAGCGTGCTTCTCCAACTCCCAACTAACAGATGGGTTGCCTTACCCAGTAGCTAAAAAAGCCACAGCTCAACAGATTCTTTACCCCACAATCAGCTAAGATCACACACCTATATTAAATCCTCAACATAAATCTCCCAGGGGTTGTGTTTCTCTGATTTAACACTGACTAATCCAGTCCAGAGATGAAAATTAGATGGAGAATTTAGAATCTAGCAGGATTCTTGTCAGGGAAATAATGGATATGGCTGGAAAAATAATTGGCTAAGCCATTTGAGATGCTGTTTAATGGGAAAACTGAGGTAATGATTTGTATTTAGTTACCAAGTGCTCTTTTAAGAAGGGGAGTTCAGCCTGTGCAGTAGTGCACAACTATAATCCCAGTACTTGTGAGGCTGAGACAGGAAGATCACACATTCAAGGCTAGCCTCAGAAGTATATACCCAAAAGAATGGAAACCAAATTATCAGACCGATGCATGTGTATCTATGTTTATAGCAGCTCAATTCACAATAGCCAAACTATGGAAGCAGCCAAGATGTCCATCCACAGATGAATGGATTACAAAACTATGGGATATGTACATAATGGAATTTTACTCAGCCATAAAGAAGAACAAAATCATGTTCTTTGCAGGGAAATGGATGCAACTGGAAAACATTATGTTAAGTGAGATTAGTTAGTCACAAAGAGTAAAGAAGCATATGTTCTCCCTAATATGTGGATAGGGAGAAGATGGGGCATAGGAGGGTCCCCAAATGAAAAGGAGAGATCCTCGATAAGCAAAGAAGTTGATTTAATTGTAGTGGATGCATGAGGCCGAGGGACACCCTAAGGCACATGATGTACTTACACAATCATATCAAGGTCACTCACTGAACTGAACCTGAGGGGGAGTGAGGGGGAGGGAACGGGGTGGGAATTGGGGAAGGGGTCAAATGAGAATTGTGTGCAAATATGTTTTTAACAACTTGTACTTAACAAAGATGTATGCTTTATTGCACGAATTACTACAATAAAAATAAATTAAAAAAAAAGAAAAGAAATTTAGAAAGGTCCTCAGCAACCTACCAAGACCCTGTTTAAAAAAAATACACACACACACACACACACACACACACACACACACATATATTTCAGAGGTAGAACAGCCCTAGATTCAATCCCTAGTACCATACCCACCTTCCCCAAAGAAGGGAGGTCAGTTCAGCTGAGGGTTTTTGCTTTTCTTCTGAATGGGGATGCAAGTTAGGGGGGCAGAACTAAATGGGTTGAGGCATCAGAGAATGAAGACACTGCTACCGATGCTCCCATGGCCATCTTTCCTCACGCAGAGTTCAGAATCTTCTCTAAACACTTGTTTAAGCCTATTTTAGGAATATTGACTTGATGGGCTTTTGAATTATCAGGCTGCCTGAGGGAACTTCATCTTGATGTGGCTCTGAATACCACATGCTGTTTCTATTCCACCAACGCCCCAAGCTACAGGATGACTTTGCAAAAGTGGCACCTTCTGTAACTACAAACAAAGAGAATTTTCCTCTGTTTTTGGAGCCTTAGAATGAGCATCCAGCCCTACTCTCTAGTAAACCACTCTAAAGCAAAACCCATCATTTCAGGTAAATAATATAAGTTTCTTCTCTAGTTGTTTAGTGAAGAACTAATTGACTGAACTAGTTGATTTTTGCTTGACCTGCCTGTATAAGTAATATTTTGCTTATTAGTTTGACTAACCTTCAAACATTTCAGATTCCCAGAAAATACAGTGGGATTGGTGAGGCCCAGGCATCTCTAATTGCATGAAACTGTCTAATTCAATTTGTTCTTTTGTTCTGTCACAGATAGAGTATAAAAGAAGTTTTGAAAGACTGTGGATATGGAAAAATTCACAAATTGAACCTGAATAGCTTACATCAAAAAATAAACAGAATGATGGTGAATCATGATAGTAATTTGGGCATTAATTTTGTGTGTGTGTGTGTGTGTGTGTGTGTGTGTGTGTGTGTGTATGTGTGTGTGTGCATAATTTAAAGAGCTGTTCACCCTCAAGAGATAAGTAGCAATTAAAGACACATAGGGTAATCTTGTCACACCTCCCCAACATTATTTACATGCAGAAATTGGGTTTTGCCTGGAAGAATTGCAGCCCTCTCTCTTTTCTCTTTTTCAGTTTTTCTGGACTCCCCCTGGTTAATAGGTAGATTGACCTTTATAAGCAGCTTCCTTGGCTCATCCATCAAATGAGAATTAAAACATAGCCGGGCGTGGTGGCGCACGCTTGTAATCCCAGCATTCGGGAGGCTGAGACCGGAGGATCCGGGTTCGCGGCCAGCCTCAGCTATCTAGTGAGGCACTCTGCAACTTAGTGAGACCTGGTTTCAAAATAAAGTAAAAAGTAGGGCTGGGGGTATAGCTCGGAGGTAGAATGCCCCTGAGTTCAATCCCCAGTACCGCA
>PVLC010002618.1:10076-111347 GCA_004027655.1 Graphiurus murinus | reverse complement strand
AATCCCAGCATTCGGGAGGCTGAGACCGGAGGATCCGGGTTCGCGGCCAGCCTCAGCTACCTAGTGAGGCACTCTGCAACTTAGTGAGACTCGGTTTCAAAATAAAGAATAAAAAATAGGGCTGGGGGTATAGCTCGAAGGTAGAATGCCCCTGAGTTCAACCCCCAGTACCGCAAAAAAAAAAAAAAAAAAAAAAAAATTCACCTAGAAATAAAATGTAAATTCTTTCCTCTACTGAGGAACACAAGTCCATAAAGACTCAAAGGAAATAAATATATTAATCCACAATCACAAGTACCTAGTTAATGCATAAGATATAAAATGAGCTTCTATAGTCATTTCACTTTAAATATGAGAACTCTTAATATGCATACACAATTACTAAATTTGGCAAATGTTTATATGTATTTTATGATTTCAAACATTCAAGAGTCAACGAATGAAGTAAAATTATATTTCAAATAAAATTCTGTAGGAGACACATTTGAAATAAATACTGACTTCAATTTTGTCATATTAGTTATTATTTATGATAATGATAATTAATCATCAATATCTATTAATAGGTAAAATTTTCATAAGACATAGTTAATATTTTCGGCATAGTTATACCATCTTGAACATGCATTTATTGAAACAGAGAAGACTGTGTTCTACAGACATATTTTTAGTATTTCAGTAATTGCTGCCCTTGTTTACCCCAGCACACATAGAAATTTTCTTCTTCACATGTGGCTTCATGAACAGAGGGATTAACCTTTGTTTCGGGGATACTTGGTCTTCACAAACTTCTATTGTAAAATACCCTGGTTAAATTTATACTTTGGATTTCTAGAGACAGATTTGGGCATTGCTTTCAGTTTCCTTAATATGATCTCACTACTGGCATTATTTAGAAAAACAAATGTGCTATTCCGTGTGCTTAAATACACCAGCCCTCTGGGGAGGAACATCACCTTTTAGAACTGCAGCTCAGCTTCTCTGACTCTTCAGTCTCAGCTTGGGTAAAAGGTAATGTATCACATAAAATCTAATATGATGTATCAGTCAAACCTTTCATTGGCTAAACTTAATTGGAAATCATTTCTTTTTTTTTTTTTTCGGGACTGGAGATTGAACTCAGGGGCGTTCTACCTCTAAGCTACACTCCTAACCCTATTTTTTATTCTTTATTTTGAAACAGGGTCTCACTAAGTTGCGGAGTGCCTCACTAGTTAGCTGAGGCTGGCCGCGAACCCGGATCCTCCAGTCTCAGCCTCCCAAATGCTGGGATTACAAGCATGCGCCACCACGCCTGGCTTGGAAATCATTTCCTAAACTGCATATTAAACATTGACAATTTTTCTTAAAGAAATAATTTTAATAAGTGATGACCCCATGCCAGTATCTAAAGACAAGATTAATTCTTGTGAGCTGAAACCAGCAATCATTGTGCAAAGTATATGACAACAAATATAGAGGGGTATGTTCTTTCTGCCCTGTTTTTTAGGAATTCCCAGGGGCTTTTTATTTTCTTGACTAGATATCTGACATTCACTTTCTCAATAGTAAGTTTTACATCTACACTAGGCATTAAATTCAAAGATAATAGGTAGAAAATAGCATAAGCTCTTTTTTACAAATGCATGTATTGTGTCAGTATTTAAGTAACATTTTTCAAGTTACTTAAATTTGTTTCCATAAGTAAACATTTCCCATAATCTTTTCATTGCCTCCTTGGGCTTTAAAATAGATCATTTGTTTTATAAAATTAGCATTGTATGCCGGGCATGGTGGCGCACGCTTGTAATCCCAGCATTCGGGAGGCTGAGACCAGAGGATCCGGGTTCGCGGACAGCCTCAGCTACCTAGTGAGGCACTCCGCAACTTAGTGAGACTTGGTTTCAAAATAAAGAATAAAAAATAGGGCTAGGGGTATAGCTCGGAGGTAGAATGCCGCTGAGTGCAATCCCCAGTACCGCCAAAAAAAAAAAAAAAAAAAAAATTAGCATTGTATGATTAGACATCTTTTCTTACGTATTTATTTTTCTTACCTCATTTTATTGTTTTTGTTTGTTTGTTTTGTTTTGTTTTGCAGTACTGGGGATTAAACTCAGGGGCATTCTATCTCCGAGCTACACCCTCAGCCCTATTTTTTATTCTTTATTTTGAAACCGAGTCTCACTAAGTTGCGGAGTGCCTCACTAGGTAGCTGAGGCTGGCCGCGAACCCAGATCCTCCGGTCTCAGCCTCCCGAATGCTGGGATTACAAGTGTGTGCCACCACGCCCGGCTATTTTATTGTATTTGTATAAAAGAAAATTTTCACAATTTCAAATTTTCATCATTGTCCTTTTTGAAACATTTCCATTTTCAAATGCCTTAATTATAAACTTGTCTATATCCATCTATCTATATCAATCTAATTCCCTACCTATACATTTATCTAATATTGCTATTCTCTATCTATATAGAACACCACTTACTTCAAAATTTTTATCTATTTTTAGTAAATAAAGTAAAAAATTAAATATCTCAAAACAGCAATGAATTCTTTCCTGTCTCTCCTTTTCAATTTGATTTTCTCTACGTAGTAAGATTAATGTACCAATCCTCAAGATAGCAATCTGGCCTATCTTCACTGACTATTACAAAGCCTGTCCCAGTGACTTATTATCTTACTTTATAAAATGTCTTTAGACTCCGCCTTTATAGCCATCACTAATGGCAGTATCTATGTAACTATAATCCCAAAACTATCTTTGTGGTCTTCTTGCCTCCAGTGCTAACCTTCACACATGCTTAAATATTTGCACTTTCACATACTATTCCCACTCTCTCTTCATTAGTCTTTGTGGCGGTCCCCCAAATATCTCTTTACTCCTCCTGAATAAGCCAACTCAAACATCGCTTTCTTCTTTGCCTTAATGCTTCCTCCTGTTCTCTTCCCCTGCTTAAGATGTCCATTTACATGTTTTTATAGCACTGTAGTGTTTTCACATCAGAACACATTTCTTTAGTTATCATACTTCTAAACATTTCACAATTTCATGATGTCAGACAAAATGTGTTTCAATTGCAGTTGAATCTCTAGTATGTTTTTCAGTGCTTTGGAAGACAGACTGATCATGCTTTTTGCGTGCATGTGGGAATTAAGAGAGGTACTGATGTTTCACGTGTGCTTTCATAGGACTCAGGCAAATATGCGGTTCCTGATCTTTGCCTTGATCATGGCTATCATGGTTTCTTTTACTGTAAGTACATTGTACAATTGTGAAGAATAAGCTCTCAGTAACTAGCCAAGATTTTGTCTTATTCCCTGTGTTCTGCCCTCCATATGCATTTACCCGAGTATGACTTTCTGTCTTAATGCCTTCATGTGTTAGATTACCTTGAATTAAGCTATATATGTTCACTAAGGACAAAGAATAAATCTTTAGTGCCTAGACACTCAAATGCACTTAATTTGACATAAAAATAAAAATTTTTGAGAGTGCAGGTAGATTTAAACAGAAACCTAGTAAGATACATTGAAATATAAAATATAAACCTAGTCTTATCATATGAAGTAGAATTCTGAAAAGTGAATGGCTTCCATTAAAATTGGAACTCATGTCCTTGAGGAGGTAAAAAGAGGAATTTTCAAGTAATTTCTTGTGTAGCCCTTCAGGTCATGTTGGCATACACTTATTTCAGCCTTCTTAATATAAAGCTGCTGTTTTTGTTTTGTTTTGTTTTGTTTTGTTCCTGGTAACTGAACCCAGTGGCATTCTATCTCTGAGCTACAACCCTACACCAATTTTATTTTTTATTTGGAAACAGGGTCTCCCTAGGTTGCTGAGAGTCACACTAAATTGCTGAGGCTGTCCTCAAACCTGCAATCTTCCTGTCTCAACCTCCCAAGTACTAGGATTACAAATGTGCGCTACCAGGCCTGACAAAAGCCGCTGTTTACAACCTTAAAAAGCACTATAATCTACTGAATATTAACTTCCTCACTTGTATTTTAATGTACTACTGTATGTCACTAGGAAAAGTGCTTGGCCTCTCTGGAGCTCTTCTTTCTTACTTCTCTACCTTCTACAGCTCTTCCTCTCTCTTCTCTCATTTATGTGTAGTGACTGGGAAATTTGTCACAAAAATATAAGAATACTTCAGCTACCCCACTAATTCAATGGCTATTTCAGACAACAAATTGCTTAGGAGACCACCATTTATCACATGTTGATACAAAAGTAAACAAGAGGAGACATAAATCTAACAAGAATGGGGAAAAGCATAACTGTATAGTATATCAGCCTATCCAATATTTGAATGTAATTAGCTTTTGAGTTACTTAAACTATACCTATATAAAAATAAATTAAAAAATTTACTTTCAATTTTTATTCCACCTTCTATGGTGATAAATTTTTCTCCACTTCACACATGAAATAATAGGGATGAAAATTAATTATATAGCAAATTCATTACAGTAAAGCCTACATTTTACTTTTTAAAATGTCATTAAGCAAAAGTAAAGTTTATCATCTACCAAAGATATTGCCTTCACTCTGTTTAGTTATGTCAATTCTAATTCTGACAAATAGTGTCTTTTTATGCTAAACCCTGAATTATAAAATTAAGATTATAATTTTATAATTATATCTTGTAATTATAAAATCCAATTATATATTATAAAATTAGCTAACTACTTGTTTTATTTTTATTTTATCTTATTTTTCCCAGCTTGCTGATTCATCTGAAGAGGTAAGATATTTCCATTCCTTGGAAATCTTTATAATCTAATAGGTATTGAATTTTTAATTTTTTTCTTTGATTTTTATAGAAACGCTGGAAGAAGAAATGGAAACCCTATGTAAGTATTCCCTGATAATATTATATGGTGAAAATTTATTTATTGTATAAGAAACAACACATAATCCTTCTCTGAAATGTATGTATAACATGAATGATTAGTTTGTACATTGAATTTATTAATTTATTACACATCGGTAAAGATGCAAGGATCTTGTGTAATAATTTAGATGGAAGCACATAATGCTGCTGTAAAGAAGCCAATTATTCTCTTAGACATAAATAATCATTGCCTGAAAAACAGTTGCAATGCCTAAGTAACAGCTTTAGTTCTAATTTCTTAAGTCTAAGATATGAAAGTGAAAAATAGTGGCAGCTAATTTCCCACATAATATAGTTTCTACCTTCTGATGCTTTGAGGATTATAAACTGTGTTATATATAATATATGATTCATAATATATTGCACTAATATATTTTTACTTTTAATTGTTATTAGCAATTATGCATACTTACAGGGTACAATATGATTTCCTATAGATGTTCCCGATGCATAATGTTGGGAACAAGGAAACTGGTTTATCTATCACCTCAGAGTTAATCATTTCTTTGTGTAGAAATTTCAAAGAATATCATTTCTTGGTGTGGCTATTTTAAAATATGTAATTATTTGTTGTCAACCATAGTTATCCTGATATGCTGTGAAACATAAGAATTTATCCCACTCATCCAATTGTACCCTGGTGCCCATTAGCTATCCCATCTCTACCCCTAACTCCCCCACACCCTTCTCAGGCTCTGGTAATCACCATTCTCTTCTCTACTTCCAGTGATCAACCTTTAGTTTGCAAATACAAATGAAAATATGCAATATTTGTCTCTGTCCCTGACCAATTTTACTTATCATAATGTTCTCCAGTTCCATTCATGTTGTTAAAAAAAACCATAGAATTTCATTCTTTATTAATGAATGGAAAATACTCCATTGTGCATACATACCATTTTCTCATCCCATCCATCCATTGATGAACATATAGGTTGATTCTAGACCGGGACAGTTGTGAATGGTGCTGCAATAAACATGCAAGTGTAAATATCTCTTAGCATACTGATTTCAATTCCTTTGAATACATTCCCAGTAGTGGGATCACTGGAACATATGAGTGTTCTACTTCTAGATTTCTGAGGAATCTCCATACTGTTTTCTATAATGACTGCACTGTTACATTCCCACCTGCAGTGTAAGAGTTTCCCTTGTACCAGGGCCTCACTAGCATCTGTTTAATAATATTAACTTTTCAAGTTCTATTTTGATAGGAATTTCAGAAAATTTGTAGATTGCTTTGAATAATATGAACATTTTAGTAATATTAACTCTTCCAGTCCATGGAAATTGGGTGTCTTTTCACTTTTTTCTGTTCTCTTCAATTTTATTAGTGATTTGTGATTTTCATTGTAGTTGTCATATACATCCTTGGTTAAAATTATTCCAAATGTTATTTTGGTTTTGTTTTGTCTTACTTTGTATTTTGTAGCTATTGTGAATTAGAATTGTGAAAAAAATATTGCTTTCTTAATTTCATTCTTGATTGTTTTCTTATTGTCATAAAAAGAGCTACTGATACATCTTTGCTTTGTGTCCTGAAACACTACTGAATTTGTTCATAATTTCTGATAATTTTCCACTACAGTCTTTTGGTATATACCAAAAAACATATATATATATATATATATATTTTTTTTTTATGTCATCTGCAAACAGGAATAATTGACCTTCTCCTTCACTCCCCCTATGCTTCCTTTTTTCCCTCTTTGTATTTTGTCCTGGCTCAAACTTCAAAAATTAATAGTAAAAGTAGACATCCTTGTGTTGTTCCTACCTAATAGGAGACAATTTCTTTTCTTTTTTTTTTTTTTTTTTTTGCGGAACTGGTGATTGAACTCAGGGCATTCTACTTCCGAGCTATACCCCCAGCCCTCTTTTTTATTCTTTATTTTGAAACCGAGTCTCACTAAGTTGCGGAGTGCCTCATTAGGTAGCTGAGGCTGACCGCGAACCTGGATCCTCCCGTCTCAGCCTCCCAAATGCTGGGATTACAAGCTTGCGCCACCACACCCAGCTAGGAGACAATTTCAACTTTTCCCAATTTGGTATGGTATAGGGTTTTATGTGTCACACATAGCCTCTATTATAATAATGTACATTGGATCTTCTACCTAATTTTGTGAGATTTTTTAATCATGAAAGGTATTTAAATTTCATTGAATGCTTTTTAATATCTACTGAGGTGATCACATGGTATTGATTCTTCTTTCTCTTGATACTATTTGTTACATTTATAGACTTGTATATCTTAAAACACCTTTTCATTCCTGGAATAAATTCCTCTTGATCATGGTGT
This sequence comes from Graphiurus murinus, assembly GCA_004027655.1. Lineage (NCBI taxonomy): Eukaryota > Metazoa > Chordata > Mammalia > Rodentia > Gliridae > Graphiurus > Graphiurus murinus. Next base: position 104,172 of record PVLC010002618.1, on the reverse strand, counting down.
ATAATTTTATGTGCTAATAGATTCTATTCACTATTATTTTGTTGATAATTTTGATAATTTTTTCATCTATAAAAATCAGATGTATTGTTTTCTATAGTTTTTTCTTTTGTTGATTCTTAGTCTGATTTTAATATTAGAATAATGCTAATCTTGTAGAATGAGATTGGAAAGAGTCTCTATCATTCAATACATGATAATACATATAGAAGAATTGGTGGTCTTCTTAAAAGGTCTAGTAAAACCCATGAGCGAAGCAGCTTTGTCCTGGGCTTTTCCTTTTTGGAAGACTTTTTATTTCTAACTCAATCATATTACTTGTTGCTGTATTTTTCATATCCTCTTTGTTCATATTTTCATGTACTCTTTGTTCATATTTTCATGTACATGCATTCAGATATTTATTTTTCCAGCTCTTCCAATTGGTTAGCATACAGTTAATAACAGTCTTAAGAATCCTTCGTATTTTGGTGGTATCTGTACTAATATCTTCTTTTTCATTTCTGATTTTGCTTGAATATTCCATCTTTTTTCTTGTTTAGTCTAGATAAAGGTTTCCAGACTTTGTTGATCTCTTTAAAAAGCCAACTCATCTTTCATTGTTCTTTTGTTTCAGTTTTAGTCTTTTTCAATTATTTCTCTTCTGATGTTTGTTGTTTCTTTCCTGCTATTAATTTGAGGTTTGATTACCTTGCTTTCTAGTTTGAGTTCCTTTGCAAAGAAATTTAGTTGAAATTTTATGGGGTTTTTTTGTTTTTGTTTTTTTGTTTTGTTTTGTTTTGTTTGTACTGAGGATTTATCCCAGGAGCATTCTACCTCTGAGCTATACTCCCAGTCCTATTTATTGTTCATTTTGAAAAAGGGTCTCACTAGGTTGCAGTGGACTCATATTGCTGAGGCTGGCTGTGAATCCATGATCCTCCTGTCTCAGCCTCCCAAGAACTGGGATTACAAGCATGCACCAGGATGCCCAGCTGAAATTTTCTGTTTTTGACAAACACACTTGTTGTTATAAACTTGCAACTTAGCAATAATTTTTCTGTATCTCATAGGATTTTGTATGATTTTCAATTTTTGTATAATTTTCATTTCTTCATTTTCCTATTAATGAATAAAACAGAATGTTATTTACTTTCCATATGTTTGTATTATAACTGAAGTTCCTCTATTATTAATTTCTAGGTTTCATTTTGTTCAGAAAACACACATGCTATGATTTAACTTTTTAATTCTTTTGATACTTGTTTTCTGGCCTTGTCTATGTTCTGTTTTGAAGAATACTTCATTCACTGATGAGAAAAGAGTATATTCTGTAGCTATTGGATCAAATATTTTGTAATTCTACTTAGACCATTTGGTCCATAGTAGAGTTTAACACTGATGTTTGTTTGTTGAAATTTTTTCTGCATCATCTGTCCATTAATGGGGTATTAAGATCCCCAAATATTATTTTATTATTTTACCTTTCATTTTATATCTAAAATATTTTCTTTGTATAGTTGAGTATTCCAGAGTTTGTTTGGTAGATATTTACAGTTGTTGTTTCCCTTTGTTTGATTTTATCCAAATATCATTATATCATGACCATTTGATCTCTTTACAGTTCTTGACTTGAAGTCTGTTTTATCTGATAGAACAGCACTATTCTGGTGCACTTTTCATTTCCATGTACATGGTATATCATTTTCTATATTTTAACTTTCCATCTGTGAATGTGTTTACCTGTGAGAGAGTTGCTTGTAAGGAGCATATAATTGAGTCTAGTATTTTGTTGTTGTTTGTTTGCTTGTTTTTGGTTTGCTTATATTTTGTTGTCTTGTTTTTGTCATCTATTCAGCCAATCTAAAATGTTTCCTTTGAGAATTTATCTGTTTGCGCTGAAGGTTATTTCAAAAAAGTAAAAACTCTGTCATTCTGTTGATTTATTCTCATAGTTTTGCATGTCATTTGTTCCTTTTCTCTTCTCTTAATAGTCTTGGTCAATTCATCTCTTTTTCCTCAGAATCTTTTGCTAGAGAGTTACTAATTCCTTTAGAGGCATCATCTTACCATACTTTTTATGCCTCTTGTCATGAAGTTAGTATGCCTCTTGTCTCCATGTTAGTATTTCTTTTGTCTCCATGTTAGTGTTTGGTTTGTCATTTCCCACCATCAATATTATAGGATATATTTTGCACTAAAATACTTTCTGCTACTCCTCTGTCCTAGGGTGTTTGTTGGATATGCTGTGTTGGCTTTGGTTCTGAGTTTGTACTTTAGTGTAGCTCTGTGTAGCTTCTTTGCCTATCATCACATTGGCAGTGTTCTGTGTATCTCAAGGATTATAATACAGGACCTTTGAATTGCAGTGCTAGCTGAGATGCACCTCAGCAGGTAAAGTAGAAGTTATTAGACAACCAGGGCAGGCTGCCTGGTTATTTCAGAGCTCACTGTGACGTGGGAAAACTGCCTGGTTTCTTCTTCAGGAAGAATAAGGGGAATGGATGTGGCTACCTGTTTGCTTCCAGAGCAATGTGAATGTGGGAAGGATGTCCTATTTGGAGCAGCTACCTCCAGGAATCTTCTGCTTACTCTTCTCTGCCGACTATAGTCTTTCCTGGTTCAGGGTTGATCTTTAAAGACAAAAATAGAAGATGTGTGTTTTCTTCTCTTCATAAGGCCATAATGTAACACCATACTGTGAAACAATTCTACTTTATTAGCACTATGCTTGATGCTTTGTCTCTGGCACTTCATTGAAATAGGTATTATTCTCTCTTTTTTGGTCCTTCGTTGTGCTAAAGCACACCAGGCATATATAGTAAGTCATCTTGTCCAAGTCACTAAAAGTCTCATATCATTTGATGTATCATAGCAATGAGATATCCCCCAAATTATCCTTCTTAACATAGAAAATAGAAGAATAAAAATGGAACCAAATAAAATGTTGCAGAAGAATAAATGAAGAATATGTGTTAAACCAAATATTAAAAGATGTGGCAATTTTAAGACAAAATCAAGTGTATTCTCAGTTGAAAGTAAGAGCAAGTCCATGACATTTTGAAGTAGGAAATTTATCCTTTCTCTAATTTTCAAGAATTAGCAAGATATTAACTTAGAGGTAATATTGTTAAAAAAAAAAGAGTTTAAGAGAATGTAGAATATCGGGCTATACTACAAGTTCTAAAATGTATTATTTAACCCGAAAAACTAAAAAATAAATATATAAATGCTTTATTATATTACCTTATTTTAAATTTTTTATTATAAGAAAGTAAAAACCTAATTAAAAGTTTGAAAATATAATCATGTAATTGATACATAAGTTCTTATGGACTTCAGACATCAAATCTTTAATTACAATTATGAAACACTTGGCACCAATATTTCTCAAATCTAATTTTCTCTTTCTTTTGGGCATATGCAGGGGGTATATCGTCCATATCCAAATCCATATCCACCACCATATCCATCATACCCAGATTTTGCGTATCCATACCCCTTTGAAAATCCTCAATATTAAAGAGGTAAGTTAGATCAAGTGACTATTTTAAAACTTTCTGGAAATATCAATGCTGCTTATTAAAAAAGAAATACGAAAAACAAGTCATCAAACCAAAAAAAAAAAAAGGCCCACTTTAGGCAATGTAGCCTGGTATGGTGGTGTGGCTTTTCTGAAATGTATTTTTTTATCTAAGTGCTCCTGAGAGAATCAATCCTGCTCTGATTAAGAAGCTGAGTTCTAAGGTTGTCAATACCTGTGTTTGTGTTCTGTTCCTGATAACTCCTAGTCTCGTTCCCTTGAACTATTCCAAATCCCTCTAAACCTCAATTCTGTCATATACAAAATAGATTTTATAATAATACTTAACCATTTTTTGGAACTGGTGAGACTCTTAAAGCATGCATAATACAACAGCCATCAATCTGGTTGTGCTGTGTGAATCACAGGCTCCTTTGCCACTATAGCTATCCTGGATGCTGTCTCAGAATTTTCCTCTTAAAATGTCATCCTTAGAGCAGCTGCACAATCACCATCTGGAGACTTGTGAGACATATAAAGTATGACCCACACCTAGACCTATGGAATCTGAATCTGCATTTTAATAACATCCCTATGTGATTAATAACACAATAAGTATGAACAGCCTTACCTCAAGGAATTATTAGAATAAACATCATTAGTATGATTATAAATCAAGAATGAGATGGCACATTATTATTTAATAATTCTAGTCATTAGCATTATTAGAATAAGTAACTATAATTATAATATATCAGTAAAGATATATTAAAATAATTATAAGTAAGTAAATCAGTAAAATAATCATGGGGGAGAAAAAGAATAACCTTCTATAATACAGACTAAGAAAAGAACACCAACAAACATATATAGAAATATTATCAATTTGCATTTTAGAAAGTCAATTTTACTATTTAGATACCATACTCAATGCTCCCATTTCTATAATAGAGCAATACTTTTTAGATAGAAGTAGAATGTCAAAGAATTCAAATGTGAAAAGTTCCATGTACTTTTTGTTTGTTTGATGTGTGTGTGTGTGTGTGTGTGTGTGTGTGTGTGTGTGTGTGAGTGTGTGTGTTTACTGGGCATTGAACCCAGGGATATTCAAACTCTGAGCTATACCGACAGCCATATTTTGTTTTTTATTTTGAAATATGGTATCACTGACTTGCTGACAGCTTCTCTAAGTTGCTGGCCATGAACCTGTGATCTTTCTGTTTCAGCCTCCCAAAGTACTGGGATTACAGGCCTATGTAGATTTCTTTTAAATGTATTTGAAGACTTTATCCTAATTGAATTCCCAATGCCATTAATAGAGTGGAAGAGTCTGAACATGATACTTTATGCATTAGCTAAGGCCCACAAAAATTAATCAGGGAAGAATACAGTAAAATATTATTTGGTAGATAAATATGACTTAAATATCTAGAATATATATAATGTAATGAAATAGGTAGTGATAGGCCTAAAAGAATTTTAAATTGAAGATATTGGATGATAATTTGATTAAGATATTTATTTAAAAATTATTTATTTGTAGCCGGGCGTGGTGGCGCACGCTTGTAATCCCAGCATTCGGGAGGCTGAGACCAGAGGATCCGGGTTCGCGGCCAGCCTCAGCTACCTAGTGAGGCACTCCGCAACTTAGTGAGACTTGGTTTCAAAATAAAGAATAAAAAATAGGGCTGGGGGTATAGCTCGGAGGTAGAATGCCCCTGAGTTCAATTCCCAGTACCGCCAAAAAAAAAAAAAAAAATTATTTATTTGTATACTCTGTGAGATACTCTTTTTAGAACTGGATTATGTTCACTGAAATTATGTATAAATAACTACTTTGTGCAAAGCTAGAATATAAGTGTATAGTAACATTACAAGTTTTATATATAACCTATTACTTTCTTTAAGTGGGAAAGAAATAGATCATACCCTTTCTAATTATGGTTCTCTTTTATTTTTTTATTAATTGGTGCATTGTAATCATACATCTTTGTTAGGTACAAGCTGATAAAGGCATATATCCACACATTTCTCATTTAACCCCTTCCCCAATTTCTACCCCACTCCCTTGCCCTCCCTCCTTCTCAAGTTCAGTTGATGTCCATCAACAGATGAATGGATTACAAAACTATGGGATATGTACACAATGGAATTTTACTCAGCCATACAGAAGAACAAAATCATGTAATTTGCAGGAAAATGGATGCAAATGGAAAACAGTATGTTAAGTGAGATTAGTTAGTCACAAAAAGTACAAAAGCATATGTTCTCCCTAATATGCGGATGCTAGGGAGAAAATGGGGCATAAGAAGGACTCTGGATGAAAAAGGAGAAACCCTAGATAAGCAAAGAAGTTGACTTAACTGAAGGTGATGGACGGGGGAGGGGGGAGACACCCTAATGCACATGGTGTACTTTCACAAATATATCAAAGTCAATCATTTTCTTTTTTCTGTATAGGTTTGGCTTTAAAATCCAGTTACTACATGTGTTTTCTCATCCTTCTTATTCCCATCCGGTGTTGGTAGTGTGATAAAGAACACAATGAGGAATGAAGAAAGAACAAAATTTATTTGATTTTCTTTGCTTCATCATACCTACTTGTCTAATTAATGTTTGACTAGTTTCAATTTCAAAATATATATCTGATATTACTAATGATTAAGTGACAAATTCATTTCTTTTCTCAAAGCAATAAATTTCAAGCATATTTTTGTATGTTATTTCTCTTTTAAATATTTCCTGACTAAATTGACATAACTATTCCTTTTCCCAATTTGTGAGGCACTGAAGTAATTTTAATAAGTAGTCCTGGAAGTCAATCAATTTCAATTTATCCTGTCATATTTCATACCCTCCAAATATATGTAACATCCCCAACTTCAACTAGATGTTTTGAACCAGTTATGCCAACACTTGATTTGCTAATTCTTTATTTGCTGCAGCACATGTCCTAAGTACCCCAATCCCCACATTTCCTATGTCAGTCCCTATAGGAAAGAAAGTATCCCCCCAATGTCACTTCCTGGAAGCAAGCACTGAGGACACAAACCCTCTACTGTCTCCACTGATGACATCAACATGATGCCTCTCAGCAAGTGTTTATTGAGAACACTAGGTTTCTGCCTCCTGGCTCTGTTCTTGATGCCACAGGCACCATAAAGAAGAAAACACTAAAACTTGCCTTCATTCCATTTACATCGTGTGAGAGAATACAAGAAATAAATAAATAATGCATGGCTTTTCACACTGTGGTACATGTTCTTAACAACTGGAAGGGCAAGGTGTAGAGACAATTTTACCTATGATGATAAACTGCAACCTCTCCAGCATAGCGACAATTTAGGAAGGGTATGCATTCAGGATTTGAGTGGGCATTGAAAAGGAAAAAGTCAAGCAAAAAGAAGAGAAAGCACAAATTCTTTGTAGTAGAAATCTGTTTCTTGTATTTGGAGAAACTTCAAGAACACCAGAGCAGATAGAGAAAGAAAGCAGATACAAATAATTAAGTCATTGAAAGTGGGTTTTTCTGATTATTAGTTTCATGGCAAAGTTTACATTTGGATTGAGATTGAAATCATTGGAAATTTGACTTATATTTTGGAAAGGATGCAAAGGACGATGAAAACACACGTATTCTTTGGACTTACATTAATATATGGGACCTTGATATTGCTATAACCTTTTATACTACCTATTAGTTCTTATATTAAAATTTTATCTAATCCAAAACTTTATTTTTTCATTCAACACATACTTAACAATAACAAACAAATCCATAAGCATGAATATTTAAGTAACCCTTTAGGCCACACTAAGCTTCACGTAATCTTACACTGCTCTTCCCACAAGAGAAAACATTCATTCTGTGTTTCCTAACAAAGAGTACAACATTGTTTACAGAAACTTTCCTTGTATTTGTTCCTATGCCTCTCACACTTTCCCTCCAATAACCTGTGGTAGTGCCTCATTAGTTTTCAGAAGCATCAAACTCATCTCATCCAGTAGTCAAAACCAGAAAACAATCAACCTATTTGGGCCAAAAGTATTGAGTGCATTTGTCATGACAACTTTATACTTCTCCTTCTCATGCTTCTATAAAGGACTCTCATTTTGATCAAATGATAAAAAAGACAAGGCAGAATAAAAGAAAGATCATGATTTAGTGTATTCCTGTGTGTCACAGTACTTGCCTGCCTTATTGTTTCCTATTTTCTCTCTAACTTCTCTATATGAGAGAAAACATATGACACTTGACTTTCTGAGACTGGCTAACCTCAATATCATATTCTCTAGTTATATTCATTTTCCTACAAATTACATAATTGTGTTCATCTTTATGACTGAATAAAATTCCATTGTGTGTATATACCATATTTCCTTTATCTACTCATCTGTTGCTGGGCACCTAGGTTGATTCCATAATTTAGCTACTGTGTTTATATTTATCAATTCTATTTGCAACATTATTTGTGCACATTATTTAATACAGCTCCAATTCTTATAATAACACCTTCCAGAAAGGAAGACTGCAGTTTCCTGACATTAAGTAACCTCCAAGTTCACTGCAACTTTTGTTCATGAGCATTAAGTTTCTTTCTTAAAATTTCATCCCCTTGCCATCCACAATATACAGTTGCCTGGAAATCCTTTTCTCCTTGCCTATTCTTTTTTGTTTTCTCAGAGATTTTCATGGGTTTCTTTGTTTTCTCACCCATATTACTTTGGAATAAATAATCTGTCCTCATCCTACTTCTTTTATAAATATATACTTTGTTTCTGTATTATCTGTTCTATTTGCATAGTTTTTTATTGTAATTGGTAAATTGACAAGTCCCCAAACTGTGTTGCCCATATAGACTTCTCCCAAATGGAACTGAGGTAATGAGCTAACTCTTGAATTTCCCTCCCTATGACTGTGTTTAACATTATCAGTTACAAAAGCGTACAGTGAGCCTCTACAGTGAGGAATAGATCTTCTCACTTATAAAATTCTCCATTGCCAAAGAGGTTCTACAATACTTAGTAGACAGTAACTGTTATTCCATATATGTCTGTTCCAGAATTTCTCACCTTTGTAATTGCAGAAAACAATACTTTAGTAAAGTGAATAAACATCATGTATTTTTGTCATACTACAGTCTATCGTTAAAAAATGGACAAGAATGAGAAGGAGATGGAAGAAAGCCCTTTTCAAATATCATCATTAATATGTTGGGCCTCCAATTTCAGGTTCCTCATATGATGTGAGCCTTTCCTTAGAAATTATCTGTGAGCCTTTCCTTATAAATTATGACCATGACAAAGAAAAGGTAATTATATAACTGTTTTATTTTACTAGAAAACATCAAGATATGATCTCAGCCATGAATCTCATAAAATGGCCTTTGTTCCTGGAACACAAGACTGTTACTCACATACAAAGTTTCCTTCTAATTCCTAGCCCACTATTCCTTTCCTGTGTCCTGCTGTCATAGATAATCCCCAAACTTCCTAATTTGTTGAAGCAGAACATGAGTAAAATCATGCTGATATTTTCATGTTCCATCAGAAATATAAAATAATTAAGATAAATTGTAGCATTAAAATGTGGATATTAACACCAACAATCTTTCTGGTAAGATATTGCTGTTGGTGGTATCTTTAGAAAACTAGTTTGCTTAGTGTTCACTAGACTATGAAGATCACAGATGTAGCACAGAACTGCCTAAAGATGTTGGTTACATGAATCTATGAAGAAACAAGTGAGGGTAAGGAAGAGATAAGTAAAGCAGGAAGGAGGGCATCCTTTGACATTTTCAAAATTATTAAGGTGAGGCTTTGTTTTTAAAATTAGATATATTTCAATAGTAGGCAAACCCTGTATATCTTTTTATCCACTGAGAATATACTAGAGATTGGATTTGTTTGCATATGGGAAGAGATTATTTATCTATAATGCTTAGAAACCACATGACAAAAACAAGAATAGAGCTAGGCATGGTGGTGCACACCAGTAATCCCAGTACTTGGGATGCTGAGACAAGTGGATCACAAGTTCAAGGCTTCCTAAGTTCAGCAACTTAGGAAGGCCCATCAGCAACTGAGTGAGACCCTGTTTCAAAATACAAAATAAATTAGGGCTAGATATATAGCTCAGAGGTAGAATGCCTCTTGGTTCAACACCCAGTACCAAAATAATAATAATGATAATAATAATAATATCATCAAACTTTACCAGAATCATTTATTTACCTTAATAAGATATATATGTTGTATCCTTAGTCACAGAATAACCCTAATTTTTAGTGGAACTCCTACAACATAGCATAAACGTTTCACTCATTAATTATTTGAAACTTAATACATTTGACCCAAAATTAAACCAAAGGCTTATTTATTGCATAGGTTTGAAGCACAATGCCTTTAAGAGTTGATAATGTAGTTGCTATATCTTTTCAGTTTATGAAGAAACATGAAGATATTGTTAAAATTCAGGTTGCTGGTACACCCCTGGGACCTGATACAGCAAGTTTTGAAACAGGGACAAAGAATTGCACTTACACTGGCTCCTGGTTGGGGTTGAACCTCATGATCCCATGTGCCACACTTAGTGAATTTTAACTCAGTTGTGTGACTTATAAATGATTACTTGGTTTTCATTTTTTAGAGCAATGAATTACCCAACCAGTAGCAAGCAAGTAAATGTTTATACATGTTTCTCTATGGAAATGTTTCCTTTTTTAGAATGTAATCATGTTGGCACATGGTGTATTGACAAGTACGAACCCATGAAGACTCAAAGGAAAGTTCCCAATAATAAACACCAGTTATTATCTGAGATATTTTGTACTAGGTTGGCACATGGCGTATTGACAAGTATGAACCCATGAAGACTCAAAGGAAAGTTCCCAATAATAAACACCAGTTATTATCTGAGATATTTTGTAGTAGGGTCATTTCACTTTAAATATAAGAACCATTTTATTATTCAGTACAAAAATGATACTAAATAATAACAACTTTAGCATATTGTTTATTATTTCAAAAATTCTAAAGTCACTGGAGTAAGGTTAATGTAAAATTTAAGTAATAATCTGTAGGAAACACTTTTGAAATTAAAAAAAAAAACACCTATTTTGTCATTTTCATTATCATTATTTGGTAGAGAACAGGTAAAATTTTAGTAGGGTGGAAGTGGTAGTTTTGATGTAGAGTTGTACATTTTGAACATACATTTGTTGAAACAAGGAAGGTGGTGTTTTGCAGAAACTTTTTTTTATCATCTTTATCATTCCTATGTGTCAGATATTCCAGAATCCTTTTCCAGTTACCTTCCCCACACATGCCTCAGTTAACAGAGGGATTAATATTTGAAGGTACTTTTCATTCCAGATCACTTGATCTTTATAATCTTGTTATTATAAAATCACATCACCAAGTGTAATATTAGCATTTGTAAAGACAGGTTTGGGGCATTATTTTCAGGTTTCATAATAGAGTCTGAAAACTGGCATTATTTAAGAAAACAAATGTAGTGTTTGAGTGTGTTTAAATACACTAGCCTTGAGGGAAGCACATCATCTTCTAAGGCTTTGGCTCAGCCTTCCTGACTCTTCAATCTCATTTTGAATAAAATGAAATGTATCACTTATAATCTAATATGATGTCTCAAGTATTTTGGTTGCTAATATTAATTTAAAATTAATTTTGTAAATATATATTATTTATTGATAATTTTCATAAAAATATAAAAAGAGGACGACCTGTTATCAAGATCTGAAGGTGAGTTCAGGATCTCATTACTCTGGGTTGACCTATGCAACCTCTGTACATTGAAAGCATGTGGACTATGGAGGTAGAATATGTCTTCTTCCCTACCTGGTAGGAATTCTCTGAGCCTTAGCCTTCTTATTTCCACAAGTATATATTTGATATGTACTGTCTTAATAATTAGTGCTACATTTAGCTTAAAATGATGGTCAATATTGGTAGTAAAATAGCCTATGTTCTTTGCCAATAGTTTAACTTCTTCAGAGTTCCTTTATTCCCATCAAGAAGCGTTCTGCCATTCTGCAAAAGTAGCTGTGGAGCAGACAGATTCCTCTGTGTTTGCTAATATTTATTCCCTATTTATTTTATTAATCTCATTTCATTTAATTATTTGCCGTTTACCTTCTTCAAGCCCCATCTTCCTCTGCTGTCATGCATACATGTTTTCCAGGTAATTATCATTTCCTAGAATAACTATTGTGCTCATTTTGTTTTTTTCCCTTCTCTCAGGGATAATTGTTCTTTACTTCCTATTGCATAATTATTCCTGAAAATTTTTGTATCATATGTTTTGCTTTTTCTTTTAAGATCCAGTGTAAACCCAATCCCTAGTATGCTATCAGGACTGAAGCTGAAGTCCAGAATAAAAAAAAAAAAATTGAAGTCCTTTTAACTCTTCTAAAAATCCTGCATTATCTGGCCCCATTTGCTAACCTGACTTCAGGCCCACTAAATTTATTCAACTCTACCTACATTGTCCTATTTGCTACTTTTTATTTGGTGCATTGTAATTTTACATCATATTGGGGTACAGAGTGTCAGAAAAATATATGCACACAACTCTTGGTGTCCTCCCAACCAGATCCCCCCTCAACCTCACCCCGCAAATCTTTGAGATTGGAATTGGCACTTTTGTATTACATTCATAGCATTATTCCTAATATTGCATTCTTTATGATGCTATCCACTTCCCTAATCCCCCTCAGTCATTCTCCTGGAGTGACTGCTCATCTGCTCATCTGTCTGATGTTGCCCTTATTTCTGAATATCTCTCTAGCTTCCACATATAAGAGAGAACATACATCTACTCCTTTGTTGGGACTGGCTGTACTCACTCAGTATAATGTTCTTGAGTTCCATCCATTTTCCTGGAAATTATGTGATTCTGTTGTACTTTATGGTCAAATAAAATTCCCTTGTATGTATATACCAAAGTTTTTTTTTTATCTATTCATCTATGATGGACACCTAGGCTGGTTCCATAATGTGGTTATTGTAATTTGTGCTGCTATGAACATGGAATATGCAAGTATCATTATAATATTCTGACTTTATTTCCTTTGGGAAGATGCCCAGGAGAGCTATCACTGGGCCATATGATAGTTCCATTCCCAATCTTTTGCAAAATCTCCATACTGATTTCTAAGGCAGCTGTACTAGCTAATTAAAAATAAATAAAAAAATAAAACATGCCAAATGTTTTCTTATTTCAGGTCCTGAGTTAGAACAATTTTGATATGTTTATCTGCCTGTTTATTTCCTCATTTCCTTTAGCTTTTGCTCTTTTGCTCAAGGAAGCTTTTCTGACCACATTACTATTAAAAACTCTACCCCAAGCAAGACTTCTTATTCCCATTTTGCAATTCAGTTTTCTCCTTAGTATATATCACTATCAAACTGACTGTGTGTATATCAAACCAACTATATATGATATGATATACATAAAACTTATCATGTTTATTATTTCATTTCTAGTTAGAGTACAAATGTCATGAATCAAATACAACTATATTTCAGCATATACGCAATTTTTATATATCCTCTTTATTAAGTATATGAAGAATTTGATGCAAACAATATATAAGGAATTACATTTGTCTGAGATTTGCATGCTAATTTTATAACTGTGTTCAAATTCTAAGCTGTATTAAAGGACACTTAAGAATTTGTCATGCATTATAATAATGGCAGGGAAAGGCATTACTGTTCATAGGGAAGATAATGAGCCACAAAGACATGAAAGCAAAAAGAGTGGCAAGAAATGGAACCACAAGTATCCGCCATGCAAAACTTAATAATGGGAAGGAAGGAATTTAAAAAAAAAAAAAAAAAAAACTTGAATTAAAAAAAAAAAAACTAGTTCATGGAATGACTAAGGTGGAACTCAAAATACAGATAACCATTATTTACCTCCACCTTTCCTGTTATCATGTTCTAAATCAAACTGTGTTAAAGCACTCCTTGGAATCTGTGGAACAAAGACTGAAAAAATTTGTAATCATGCTGACTTCTTAGAATCAAAATGGTTTTCTGGTACTTGAAACCACAGAATTACCATATCATGGAAGAATAAGGTTTAAATAGTATTAAAATGATCCACTGCAGATCATCGGCTGCCTAGTTCTCTGGTCTTCCATTTGGGAAATAAGGTAACATTTTACATAGTCTTTCTTTTATACTATGTACTTATGAAAAATACTTCAAAATTTATGATATTTTTCTGCACAATAAAAATTAAAATATTTGTAAAGGTGCCAGTGCCAGTGTGCTGTAGATTGCTTGAGAATTTTCCTTTTAATTAATAAAAACTTGTGATTAATCTTCTATTTTTAAATACAATTAATATCTAGACACTAGAAATTTCATTTTGGTACTATTTCATGAAGTGCTGAGGTTTTTTCTGAAGCTGGGACCTGAAATCTTATTTTAAAAGTAGTTCTGGTTGTATTTTGCCTTTATGATATTTATTCTTTACAAAATGTCCATGAGTTAAGGTTAATCCTAGGAATTGATTATATCTAGATGAACCTTTCACATTTTAGCAAATATGCCTTTAAATTATGTTCCATTGAAAATTAAGCCTCTTTCAAAATAAGCCATATTATTCAAATTCATATTCATGAAATGCTCAAAATTATCTTGTTTTATTAATGTTCATTGCCCTTTTCTCATCATCTTATAGAAATATAATAAAAAAATAAATGGCATAATATGTAATTTCTGGAAGATAAAATATATGTTATTGACTTTCTGCTCATATTTCTACAGGCCCAAGTAACCATGAAGTTTCTCATCTTTACCTGCCTTTTGGCCATTGCTCTGGCAAAACATGTAAGTATAAAGGAATACATAATTCCCCTGGACCCTATTTAAGCCTACAAAAAGTGAACTTTTCATTATATGCAAAAGATACAGACATTGAAAGCAATGAAGAGAGACTAAGTGTGTGCCTTATAATCTATAATTAATGATAATATTGGCCTTGCCTCATGCAAATTATAAAGGCTAACAATCATTCCACAAAGTGTCTTCACTGTAGTCTTGCAGAGACTGATGCAGGCGTAAAGGAATAACTTTCCCTCCATGATATGCTGATATAAGTTGGAACTGTTTGGAGGAGCCATTCCAACTCCTCAACCTGTTTCTGGAATTTGAAGTAAACTCCACCACTATAATTTGGCATTTAAAACCCAACTGCCAATGAGCTGATGGAATTTTATTATTCTTGTTAAAAATACCTCAGAAGTCATGGTGTTATCATATAAAAAGGGATATGTGACAGAGGAAGAAATTAGAAGGTCAGAATTTAAGTGCAATTTGTTTACCAAAAAACTAGAAATGATATAATAATATTTTATGTCACAATATATTGAGTATTTAATAGATAATATATATTAAAGTGCTTGTAAAGCATATATACATATATAATAGTATCAATAATTTTATTCTTTCAACATATTACTACCTTCATTCTTATGAACAACTTACATGAAAACCTCCCTCCCACTCTAAACTCTCACTGGCCCCATGAAGTCAACTTTTACTTTTGTTACTCGGAATATCTTTCTTTTTTCATGTTTACATTCATATTTTTTTCTTTTTATACTTCTGTTGGTACATTACAGTCTTATAGTCTCTCATCACAGTATAGTGAGTAGTGATAGTGACATATAACACATGTCTCCACATGTAAGAAACAGATACCAATATCAGTTGTGCCTTCTTAAATTTGTAGCCAATTTAAAAGTAAATCTAAGATGAGTATTTAATTTATAATATGCACATGTTACTTTACAAAAAAAATGTTTGTTAATATTAAAAGGAGACCTCAACCTTCTTTTATTTATTTTCTTGTAGTACTAGGGATGGAACCCAGGGACATTCTACCTCCAAGCTATACTCCTAGCCCTATTTATTTATTTATTTATTTATTTATTTATTTATTTATTTATTTATTTATTTGCAGTACTGAGGATGGAACCCAAAGTCAACGTTCTTTTAAAAGAAAAAGTTATTCAACTAAAAAATAGAGGTGCCATTAGCAAGTGATAGATCAGAATATTCAAAAGTATTTATTTTATAATTTTTCCTAGAAACTTCAGAGTAATGACATCATTGTTTATTGATTATATTTGAGACTATGGTCATTTTTCAGAGGAGGCCTTATTCCACTAAATTTACCCAAGAAAAAACTTTTTAAAATTTCATTGCCATATCAAGAATACAATGAATAACAAATGCTGGTAAGGATATGGGCAAAAAGGCACTTTTATACACTGTTGGTGGAATGGTAAATTATTATAACCATCATGAAAATTAGTTTGAAGTTTCCTAAACAAACTATGAATGGAATCACCAAATGACTCAGCTATAAAATTCTTTAGTATCTTTCCTAAAGAATCAAAGTTGGAATACTATAATGATACATGCATACCTATGTTTATAGCAGCACAATTCACAATAACCAAATTATGGAACCAACTGTGGTGCCCATCAACAAATGAATTAATAAAGAAAATGTTCATATACACATAACAGAATTTTATTTAGTTGTAAAGAAAAAAGTTGTTTCATTTGCAGGAAAATTGATGGAACTAGAGAATATTATGCTAAGTGAGATCAGCCAGTCACAGAAAGTCAAGAATTATATGTTTTCTTTTATCTGTGGAAGCTAGAGAGAAAATAAAAAACAAAAGGGACTTTATAACACATTGAACCTCACTATGATGTACAATTACAATACACCAATAAAATAAAATTGACAAATGAAAAATACATTATCATTAAGCAGTAGAAACAGATTCATGTTGGCATTTAATATAAGCCATAAAAGATAAGATTTTCTTCTTTATATAGGAGATAAAGCAACGTTTCTATAGTGAGGTAAGGCACTTCATTATGAAGACAAATTCTGGCACCTGATAGTATAGCATGTACTTGGTCAGTCTGATCCTCCAATAGTCATCTGATCATTGTGATATTAGAACAGTAGTAATGACAAGCACCCCACAAGTCGGAGATGTAATGACAGGAGTCCATTATAGCTACTTTTGGAGGAAAAGACTCATGAACATCTGTACCTACATCAGGCATCAATTTTTTAATGTGTTCTTGCCCATTCATACAGAACAGATGCTCAAATTTCCAATTCCAAAGACTGCTCTGATAGCATGGTATCTGTTTTATTTATAAATTAAATATAAAAATAGAAAAGGCTACATAGATTAAAAATAATATTGTTCCCTCCTTCTTGACTATTGGCACTTGCAAAACTGTTGTAATGGAGTTAGAAGTTATCACACAAGTAACTTGAGAGTTTAGAATAAGTTATTTAATTACAAATTAATGAGTTGACTAATTAGGAAAAGTAAAAGTGAGTAAAATTTATTCTGAAGTGTAGACAAAGGCTAAATATTTTATCTTAAATCACCATATAATGAGTGTGGGTTGATATTTGTTAAAGTAGTACAGAAAAAATATTAATAAATAAGTAACCAACCAATATTAATTACCATTTTTTTAAGGATTCCGACAGTATCAAGCAAGAAGTAAGTCATAATTTCCTACATTATATATATATATTTTTTTAAATAATTTGTCATCTTATATGGCTACAAAAATGAATGCAATTTATTTTTTAGGAATACAAGCAGTACAGTGATGTAGTCTCCCAAACAAATCAGGTAAAATTCATTTATTAATGTCTGTGTTTATTAATGAGGTATATTTTATATCAATTGAGTTGTTTCTTATTTTTCATGCCAAATAAGTAATGTTTTCATTGTCTTAACTGTTATTAAATAATATGAAAGGATCCCAGAAACATGTTTGTAGTTGATTTGTAAATAATGTTTTCAAAGAGTAATATCTCTAAAGAAGTTTATTTATGGTGGAATCTCTTGTCTTTAACTTCCAATTCTTGACTTAGACTACCACTTTATATTTTTAAGAATTACTTTATGCAAAAAACTCTACTCTGGAATTATACAAAATTATAAGGCAGTTTGTATAAGGACTTGAATCAATACTCATTTCGTTTTATAGAGGATGTCAGCTCCAAATTTCCTTAGGCATACTTCCTTGATTTCAAGTCTGACCATAATGTGTAATGTAAGTTTAAGGAAAGCTAAAATTAGAATAAATGAAAAGTATATTCAGTGTCAAATAATTGAAAACCAGGATAAAAATAGATACATGTCCTACATAATTCAATAAATAATTCAATTGAGAAATATTCATTTGAATATGAGCCAACTAACCCACTGAATACTTCCCCAGTTAGCTCTACAACAGATAGAGATCTAGCTATTTTGTGACTTCAATTACATATATTAATATTAATATTTTTCAAAATTCCCTGTTTTAAACTTAAGTATATTTGTTTTGGTTTTTGTTTGTTGTTGTTTTGGTATTTGATATTGAACCCAGAGGCATTCTACTTCTGACCTACACCCCCAGCCCCATTTTATCTTTTATTTTGAAATAGGGTCTCACTAAGTTCCTGAGAGTTTTTAAGTTGCTGAGGCTAGCCTCAAACTTGCAAACCTCCTATCTCAGCCTCCCAAGTACTGGGATTACAGGCATGTGTCACCATTCCAGGCATGCAAATTTGTTTTTAAATAGGAATTTTTTATATTCTTTACCCAAATTTTAAGTTTGATTGTCTACTTATGTGTTTTGTCCAATATAATGTAAAATATGTAGTTATTCAATTTTTTAAAAAATGTACACAAGTACTACCCAAATTAATTTTTCTACTCATTCATTTAACAAATATTTATTGAGAAAGAACTACACCCCAGACTATATTCTCAGCTCTAGACTATAGCTGGAAAAATTCTTCCCCCATCATGCTTGTATTTCAATTTACAACTATCAGCATATTTATCACCAATTGGGAAATTTTTAGATATTGATACAAACCCATAAAATGAAAATAAATTAATTTTTATACTTCCTTCTATGGAAGATGAGTATTCTTTTTAAATTCAGTGGACTATATTTTATAAATAATGCTGTAGTGATAATGTGTCTACTATTTTAAATTAGAAAACCACAAATAAAGTAGATGAATGATATTTTTATTCATCTAAACTATACTTGATTGACAGTACTTACAAATAATATTGAGTATTAATAGTAGCCTATGGAACATCCAGAACATTCCTCTTTTATTAAACCTAAAAGTGATATCTATAATGCTTAAAAATTATAATATTATGCCCCGCAATATTGTTACCCCTAGTTTGCCCTTATTCTTACAAAGGAGATACTATCATTTAAATGGAAGATAATGCTTATCCCTCCCATTTGTTTTCCAATGGAGATTAATAACAAATATACATATAAACCTATTTTAATGCTTTTATTTCAATCCTCCTTTTGGTGTCTTATTCTAATTAATGACCATGTCTGTAATTAATATGGAACAACTACTTACATTCAAGGAATAATGTTTGTGTTTTCTATTTCTTCTTGTCACCAATTATTTGTCTATTTTTATTTGTCAAGGAATTGTCTAGCAGTTCATCTAGTGAGGTAAGATATTGTTTAATGATTACTTTCAAAAATAACAGCTTTCCAGTAGTGCTCTACTGGATTGCTTGATCATTTCTAGCAAATACACAACAAAATATTCCAAGTAAGACATGGGAAAACCATGCATATGACTCAAAATCATTACAGGACCGTTGAAATTGACTGTGTTAAAAAGAAGTATTATTAGCCGGGCGCGGTGGCACATGCTTGTAATCCCAGCATTCGGGAGGCTGAGACCAGAGGATCCGGGTTCGCGGCCAGCCTCAGCTACCTAGTGAGGCACTCCGCAACTTAGTGAGACTCGGTTTCAAAATAAAGAATAAAAAATAGGGCTGGGGGTGTAGCTCAGAGGTAGAATGCCCCTGAGTTCAATCCCCAGTACCGCAAAAAAAAAAAAAAGAAGAAGTATTATTTATTCTACCCTGCTCTCTGTTTTATATGTGACTCCATGGGAAACATTTTATATCAAGCCTGTACCAAATCAAGAAACTGCCAAGCATTGTCTTAAGCATTGCTTCACTTTCAAAATGTTCTTAATAGTGTTCAGAGGAGTCATTCTCATGAGTAGTGGGGAGGGGCCAGCAACAAATAGGTAGCATCAGCAGCACTTATTATAAAATTACTAGAAATACAGAATCGTAGGCCTCATGGACCTACTGAATCAGAAACTCTGGGTTAGGGCTAAACTATTTCTATTTTGGGAAGGCCCACTGTAATACTGATAAACATTAATTTTTGGTTTTGTTGTTGTGGTTTGTTTTGTTTTGTTTTTGGTGCTGGGGATTGAACCCAGGGGGATCTACCTCTGAACTACATTCTCAGTCTTATTTTTAATTTGTTTATATTGAAATAAGGTTTCACTAAGTTGTTGAGGGCCTCACAAAGTTGCTGAAGCTGGCTTTGAACCTGCAATCCTCCTGTCTCAGCCTCCCGGGTACTAGGATTATAGACATGGGCCACCACACCCCACTAATATTTAAGAACCATTTTCAAAGGAGCTGAGCAAAAGTTTGGGTTAAGAATTATGTTGGTCACCACTACATGCAACACTTTCTATTGGGAAAAGGAGTCAAGTTGCAAAAATGTCATGAAAAAGCAGGAAGCATCAATGTGGATCATGGTCCAGAGCCCTGTGACTTGGGTGATCACCTAAATCCTTCATAGTCAATGCCATAGGAAGCCTGCCTCAGTCTTTCTCCAATCATAAGTCTCAGTCTTAAACAAAAAACCTCAGGCCACGTATATCATTTCAACAAAGACCATGTGCGATCTAGCTTACCATATATTTTCTTTTATTTGTCACTTGTTCTTACTTCATAGATATAAGAAATTGCCTGAATAAAAAATTCCAAATAAAATATATTTTACTCATTTAATTATTTTGGCAGAGAAAGTCAGACAGACAGAGGCAGAGAGAGTTCTAACAAATATTTAACTTATTAGATTCTTAATAAGTGACTTATTATCTTGGAGTTACTGAGCTTGACTCTGAATATTTAATAGCCTCTAAAATTACTTAGGAGTAACTACTACTGTGCCACTCAGTTACTTACTTCTCATTTTGTTCCTTTAGGAATCTGCTGAAATAGTCAATAAAGTAAGTAATTATAATTCAATTAAATTAATGTCACTAGTAACATTTTAACTTTTTTAATATTTTATTTCTCTGACATGTGCTTTTTTTTTAACAGAAAAATGAGCAGACTGAAGAAAATGTCTACCTAAAACGCTTGGTAAGCTTTTCAGACAACTTATTATTTCAAGTAAAAGACTATATTTTACAATTACTTCTTTTCAAAATGATCACATCATTTTGTCTCAATAAAAATATTTAACACCAAATTTATAACAAAAATACTTTTTTCCATTATTACTATCATATAGACATGTAATCTAAATAAATAAATAAACATGGAATCACCTTTTAAGAAAAATGAACAATCTAATTAAATTTAGTCACAAACCTTGGAAAAATATTTAAGTGATTACTTGATATATCAGTGGAATATCATATAATCACATGATTAGTCACTCAGCTTCTATTTAAAGTAGCAACATGGATTGATTGGTTAAGGCGAAAGGCTAAAAATATTTTCATTCTAAACTATATAAGGTCATATAACCCATCTTCTGTGTACTAGAGAAATATACAGTGTTTGGAAGGAATGCAAGCTTTAAATGAGAGGCTATTTCATTTCCAACTTCAGCTCCCCAGTGTGTTATTTAACTTCTTCAAGCTGCATTTTCTCTAACTGAAAATGAAGTTAGTAATATACTTCTGCAGGTTTTTATGAGTTTAACATTAAGGGATATGTGTAAGTCTTGTAATAGAAACCTTGATAAACAAAAAATACATAAAAGATAGAAATTATTATTGATTTTTATATACAGAAAAATCTATTCTGAATCTTTTATAACAGAAGCAGCTTCCTATTGACTATTTCAAAGTAAGAGTTAAATAAAACTATTTTTTTAGGAAACTGATTACCCAATAATCTTTCTTACATTTTTGCCTAAATGCTTCTAATGGCATTCTCTTTTTATACCACTCTTGTTATGATGATATGCCCGTCCAATAAGTATCTCCAGTCAGTTGTAAGCACACATTGATGTTCTATACACCTACTTTATTTATCTTTATATGAACTGGAAATTCTTCAAAAGTGAACATGCCATTCTAAATGATTTGATATTTAATTAGTACAGTAATTTATGGTTAAGTATCCATTTTGAACTCAACGTGGGAACATACTAAAATATTTGTTCCGCTGAACATATGTGACAGGTACCAAACAAACCACTGGGTACATGTGTCAATTCATACAAGACTTCAAGGTAAATGATAATCTGAGAGCTCAAGAAACTAACCCAAGAAAAAGAGACTATAAACTGAATTGTCCCTGACTCCAAATATCAGCCTTCTTGAAACAGATGTGGAAAAAAATGACAAACTGAGGCCTTTTATGATAATTTTTCATTTCTCTTCTTACACATTTTGTTGTGGTGGTGATGGCCATGGTGGTGGTGATGGTACAGGGGATTGAACCCAGGAGTGTTCTACCTCAGAGCTACAACCCCAGCCCTGTTTATTTATTTTTGTTTTGTTTTGTTTTGTTTTGTTATGCATATATAATGATACTTTATTTTTTTAATTTATTTTTTATTGTAGTAATTCGTGCAATATAGCATACATCATTGTTAAGTACAAGTTGTTAACAACATATTTGCACACAATTCTCATTTGACCCCTTCCCCAATTCCCACCCCGCTCCCTCGCCCTCCCCCTCAGGTTCAGTTCAGTGAGTGACCTTGATATGATTGTGTAAGTACATCATGTGCCTTAGGGCGTCCCTCTGCCCCATGCATCCACTACAATTAGATCAACTTCTTTGCTTATAGAGGCTCTCTCCTTTTCATCTGGAGATCCTCCTTTACTCCATCTTCTCCCTAGCATCCACATATTAGGGAGAACATATGCTTCTTTACTCTTTGTGACTGGCTAATCTCACTTAACATAATGTTTTCCAGTTGCATCCATTTCCGTGCAAAGAACATGGTTTTGTTCTTCTTTATGGTTGAGTAAAATTCCATTGTGTACATATCCCATAGTTTTGTAATCCATTCATCTGTGGATGGATATCTTGGCTGCTTCCATAGTTTGACTATTGTGAATTGATCCGCTATAAACATAGATACATATGCATCGGTCTGATAGTTTGGTTTCCATTCTTTTGGGTATATACCCAGTAGTGGTATTGCAGGATCATATGGCAGGTTCACTCCCATTCAGAATCTCACTAGGTTGCTAAGGGGCTCTCTAAGTTGCTGAGGCTGGTCTTGAACCTGCAATCCTCCTGTCTCAGCATCCCAAGGACTGGGATTAAAGCTGTATGCCACCACTTCCAGCTTTTTGTTGTTATTTTCTTTTTATCCTCATTAAAAACTTCACTTTGAGCCGGGTGTAGTGGCGCATGCTTGTAATCCCAGCATTCGGGAGGCTGAGATAGGAGGATCCGGGTTCACGGCCAGCCTCAGCTACCTAGTGAGGCACTCCGCAACTTAGTGAGACTCGGTTTCAAAATAAAGAATAAAAAATAGGGCTGGGGGTATAGCTCAGAGGTAGAATGCCCCTGAGTTCAATACCCAGTACCGCAAAAAAGAAAAAAAAAAAAAAACTTCACTTTGTCTGGACTTTTAAATTAACCAGATGATTACTTCTATTCTAAAATATACTTTATTCATAGTGTATATGTGTATGTGTGTGTGTGTGTGTGTGTGTGTGTGTGAGAGAGAGAGAGAGAGAGAGAGAGAGAGAGAGAGAGAGAGGCAGACAGACAGACAGACAGACAGAGAGACTAGGGATTAAACACAGCAACATTCTACCTTTGAGCTATATACCCAGCCATATTTCTGTTTTTTTGAAACAAGGTCTCACTAAGTTGCAGAGGGCTTCATTAAGTTTCTGAGGCTGGCTACGAACCTGCAATCCTCCTCTCTCAGCTTCCCAAGTACTAGGATTACAAACATGTGCCACAATGCCCAGCTGCTTTATTCACTTTTATAGTGAATTTTATATTAAAATGCCTTTGCTTAGTTAATTAGCATAATTTGTGGCATAATTTAGATATTATCTAAACAAATTTTAATACATTTGATTTTGACCAGATATCCTCTGATCTGTGGAGAATATTTGATACATAAATATTGATACATCTCTTTCCTTCCAGAACAAAATGAAAAACATCTACAAGAATGCTTATAATCAGGCTTATCAACAGCAGAGAGTTATGAACACATGGAATCAGAAGACTAATGCCTATCATAATAGTGCCATTCTGGTGAGTTGTGCATTTTTGTTTGTTTCTTATTTTCCTCTTAACAATAAGTTAACTAAAGAGAAAAAATCCCAATCATTTTGAATGTATAAAGTAAAACAAATCTCAATGACATTAATAGAACAGAAATGAAATAAAATCGTATGGCCAAAATACTATTCAAAAACACTAGCAGTGATTATTAGTATCCAACTGAACACAAGAGTCCTAAGTATTCACTTATATGTCATTGGACTTGATTCCTACAGCAAGTTTTTGAGGTGAACAGCAATAGAGAATATCTTCTACATTTCAAAAAAGGAACTGAAATTTTAAAAAAATAAAATCATTGCTAAAATGTTAATATCTCCATTGCATAAAGTCTTTTTGGCTTAAGAGAGTTTTTTCAAACATGAGGAATAAGAGGTAGAGTAGAAAAATTGAACATTGGAAGCATGTACTTAAACACTATTTGAGATTTGCTATATGATTATGCAAACTTGGGCACATGAACTTCCTTTTCTGTGCTCCCTATCTCTCAGGTGTGAATGATTTTTCTAGGTGTCTCCTAGAAGTTAAAGATACCATCACCATCATTAGAGGAAATATTTTTATAATGTTGGTTTGCATGCTAGATGACCAAGGAACATCTAAATGTCAAAATCGTTATTCATCTAAAAAAGAAAAACTGTGGCATTTTATTGTGTCCAAAAATTGGCAGAGTTGGAAAGCAAAGACTGTAGATTAACTACTGGACCTCAGCTACTAACCCACATTCAAATAAAGCAGTAGCCCTTACCTAAGCAGGAAGAGCAAGTCAGCTAACTGCCCTTTGTACTTTATGAATTATGTTCACTGCAACTGAAAAGCACACAGTGTATTGCAAGGGACACATTCCCCTGCTAGGCAAATCCTGCAGTAGAATGAACAAGGTTCACAGCTACAAGTGGAGTTTCCAGAGTCCCCCTTTTAACCAGCATAGAATTTCACCATTCTTGATGATAATAATCTGAACTTTCTAATACGAACCAGGAATGTAGGACAAAAATTAAACTAGTAAGCAAAACTTTGGACTGACTTGTAACTAGGCAACTACTTGCAAAACAACCCATTAATAACCATGAGGGTCATTTTCTGGCAAGTGAGGATCTAATTGTAATATTCTCCTCACAAAATAATTAGGACTTAAATGTATAGTATATGTAAAAGTGCCTAAGTGATTTTTTGCAAAACAAAGAAATTAAATAAAATAGTACATCAACATCATTAACTTTTTTTTTTTTTTTTTTTTTTGTGGTACTGGGGATTGAACTCAGGGGCATTCTACCTCCAAGCTATACCCCCATCCCTATTTTTTTTTCTTTATTTTGAAACAGGGTCTCACTAAGTTGCAGAGGGCCTCACTAGGTAGCTGAGGCTGGCTGCGTACCCGGATCCTCCAGTCTCAGCCTCCCAAATGCTGGGATTACAAGCGTGTGCCACCACGCCTGGCCATCATTAACTTTTATATGTGAAAAATCTGACATATATGTAAATAACTATGAGTATATACATGTGATATACCAATAATATCATCATTTCAAAGAATAACCTATAATTAATCTCTTGCTCTGCAAATTGTAAGAAATCCTATACCTAAGTCCTATACCTAAGCTGTGAGAAATTCTAAAATCTGCATCTCCTCAGAAGATCACCATTTGGTTATGATGCTCAGAGACTTTGCTACTTCCTTTCTCTCTGTATCTTAGGCATATGCCATGGCAATTTGGGGTGTCTCCTTGGCTTTTAAGCCAATTCAATAGTAAAGTTAAGGTGGACAATTGCATATGATATTCATACAACTTAGGATAAAGAAAATAAGATACTTCAGTTATCAATTTTAAATAGAGAACATTAGTTTCTTCTCTTTTAGACTCTACTAGTACTAATCACCCTCTTCTTTATATTTTTTCTGGAGCTGGCCTTGATCACTTCGTTTAATAAAATATTTTTTGTTCGACTTAAATTAAATTGAAGTTACTAGCATGTGGCTAATATACTACTATTTTGCCATGTTTGGATTTTAAGTCAGGTATTTATATCAAAATGCTTGTTCAAAGTTTCTCTTTAGTAGAAGATAACTGCTTGATATTATTATTTTCAACATTCATTACAAAACTAAATACACATTTCCAGAGCCAGACGTGGTGGTGCACGCTTGTAATCCCAGCATTCGGGAGGCTGAGACCCGAGAATCTGGGTTCGCGGCCAGCCTCAGCTACCTAGTGAGGCACTCCGCAACTTAGTGAGGCCCTGTTTCAAAATGAAGAATAAAAAATAGGGCTGGGGGTGTAGCTCAGAGGTAGAATGCCCCTGAATTCAATCCCTAGTACCACACACACAAAAAAAACTAAATACACATATCCTTACCTGAGGAATATATTAAAACATTGCAGTACATCTTAGTTCATTTCTACATCTACTATTGTGTGTGTGTACATACATACATATATCTATATAGTACTTGGGATTGAGCCCAGATCTATATAGTACTTGAGATTGAGTTCAGATCTATATAAGTACTTGGGATTGAGCCCAGAGGCATTCTATTTCCAAGGTACACCCCAAACCCTTTTTATTATTTTATTATCAAACAGGGTCTCTCTAAGTTGCTGAGGCTGGTCTTGAACCTGTTATCCCCCTGTTGTAGCTTCCCAAGTACTGGGATTATAGGTAGGCACCACCACATCCAGTTATTATTCTGTATTTTTAACTGTGACAACTTTCATATCTATAGTGTAATACCTGAAGCAATTCTTAAACTTAAGAAATACATTAAGTTAGAATATTTTTTAAGTACAGAATCACTTGCTTATTGCTATTATAGGAAACTATAAGATTTTGCAAAGCAAGCCTCAATTCAAATAAATCATCCCTAGAAAGGGACAGATAGTCCATTTGACTATTTGATTAAGCCATAAAATTAAAATTTATTTTTTGTTTTTATACATAAAAGGAAGACAACTCCCCCAGTGAGGTAAGGTACTTTTCTCATGAAACAAAATCCTGGCACTCACTACCAAATATTAAATTCTGTACAAGACTTTTTATTCTAATTTTTTCTTATTTTATGCATAAGATTATGGTTTCAGAATTAAAGAAAATGAAATTTTTAAATGCAGTAATGTTATGAACATTTGTGGGATCAGACTAAAACTGTAATATTTAAAGTTAGCAAGATTATTGGTGTTCTACCAGATCTGAGCAAAAATGTTCATAGTCACCTCTTTTGCTGGAGGTGAATTATAAAGTCAAGAGTCACAGTGTCTATTCTAAATTTTACAAACTGAGTAAGAGGAACCCATTGTATGATTCCAGAGTAAGGACTCAAGTTCACACATTTAGTGCTAATTTTCAAAAAATCTTACTACCAATGTTAAAGAACATATGCTTAAAGGCACCCTGAATAGTACCTGGCTTCTTTGGTTCCCTTGTGTTTCAGTTATAATAAACTGAGAAACAGCATTGTGGAAAATAACTTTGGATAGATATAAAATTAAAATTTATTATTTAATTTTTTTCTAAGGAATCTATCAGAATCACCCTGGAGGTAAATGACAGCTACTACAATTAAATAAAATTTTAAGGTTGTTATCTTTAAATTTCATAATCATTATGAAATTAATATGCACTTAATGTTCTCTTTACTTATCATGAATATATGCAGGACTCAATGATAAACTACATTCAATATTTTCCATGAGAAATGAAGATTTTATTATCAGTTCCAATTCTTATAAATTCCTAGCATTTTAGTTGGGCATGGTGGTACATACCTGTAATTTCAGCACCTGGAAGGTTGAGACAGGAGGATAACAGGATCAAGGCCAGCCTTCACAACCTAGCGGGATCTTCAGCAATTTAGTGAGAGTCTTTCAAAATACAAAACAAAAAAATACTATGGGTATAGCTCAAAGGTAGAATTCCCCTCAGCTCAATCCCTAGTATGAATAAATATAAATAAATAAATAAATAAATAAATAAATAAATAAATAAATAAATAAATAAATTCCCAGCATTTTAAATGTGTTATTGACTATACAAATATTTTTCTTGAAATTTATAATGGAAATTTTATATAAAAACTACCTAAGACATGTATGAATACTTTATACACAAATATCTATTCAATGTAATTGTAATAAACACAGTATAATTTAAAATGTATCTTCTTAATATTCTAACTAAATTCAACTTATGAATTTATTCATTTATTTAAGAAGTATGCAATTAGGCAGTACAATATTTCTTACATGATTCTAGAACTTGAGGATACAAAAATGAATAAAATAGGCAAAATCCCACTCTGTGTGGAGATTAAATTCCATTAAAGTAGTGAATATATATTTCTGATATTTGGCAAACTCAAGATATAATTTACAAAGTAAAATAAATTAATCGTTATTCTTTTCTGTGTGGGTTTTTCTTGCTATATCTAAGGGTTAAAACTGTGCAATCAATAGAGAAATAATCAAACTAGAGTGGGAACAATATGTCTAATTCTTCTTTTCTTTCTTTAAGAATGCCATAAAGAAAGCCTTTGCTCTGGTAAGTGTTTTTATTTATATTTACCTATATTTGATTTAAAACATTAATAGGAAGAAGCAGTATAGCATGGTTGGAAACTTCCTCTTTTAATAAATGAGAAAGACAGATTTAGTTATATTAGAGAACAATTTTTATTTGGCCTCGTGATTACATTTCTCTTAATGGTTCTTAATTCTTTCAATTAAATATTTCTATTTATATCCATTTATTTTATTTCTATTGTTTTTTTCTTTTTTTAAAAGACTGACTTTTGAATTCTTTGGGGAAAATTTTTTCTGCCTTATCTTGCCTGTTAATAGCGATGATCATATTGGTAACATTTCTACTTTAAAAAAAAAAAGCTATAGATTCAATTACATCCGTTTTTCAGATTTTTGTCCTTTTGATTTTTCAAGGACACTTGAGAAATACATGTATATTTTTCAAGGACACTTGGACATGAGACTATACATTGTACAGAAAATACGTAATAAGTATTAGTCAAAATGTTTTCTCTAATTCAGTTTAAACAATTCTGCAATGTGATACTTAGAAAGAGTGAGCAACTGCATCAGAGTCATAGATTTCAGAGAATAACACCTTGAGAAGTCATTCTGAAGCTAAAGATCAGACATGGAAAAATAAATGACAAACATAGACACTTAACTTGATTATTAAAAATCAATCTTGCATTCTTATATATAAATTGCTTTTTTTAGACCTTTCTGGGTGAGTGCCTGAATAAATAGAGAATTTCTTAAATTCTACAGTTCACTCTATAACATAAAAATGTTTGCAGTAGTTTTATGTTTTTGATTTTGTTTTTTATATTAGTAGACTATTCTTTTGATAGGATCTACTTGGAATAACTTAGAAATGATTTAAGTAGCTAAAGTTATAATTTATTTGGTTCCATCTAGATTTCTTATGAACCCTGAAGGAGATGAAATGTGGATAATTATTAATTATTTTCCTTATTTCTAGTACGAGATGTACCTACTTCACCTGATGACCTACCCCAACAATGTCCAGGCTGTTAATCCACCACATATGGCTATATCCTCTTGGAATAACCTTAAGAAAGTCAACTACCCATATGTTCCCATTATGGTATGTTTGGCCTTTTTAAGTAATAAAATAATACTTATTATCTTTTGTGAAAAATATAATATGAAGAAATTTAAAAATGCAATTCCAAGTTTTCATGCAGAAATTAAATCAACTTTAAATAAAAATGTTAAGGCCAGTAATGAAACAAAAATCATATGACTAAAGTATAACAATATGTAATCATAGCAATAGTGACAAAGAACTGCATTTGTATTAGATTTTAATTTCCTAAACATGTATGTATATATATATATATATATATATAAATATCTGACATGTGTATATATAAATATATCCTAGTTATTATGAGTGAGGTGTAAATATCTCTACTGAATTAAAATGTATCTTAATTTCTTTTTCTTTAAAAAGAACTTCTAAGATTCTTGAATTAACTGCTGCTCCATGAGCTTAGGTAAGTGCCTTTAGGCCTGGACATTAAGCATCAACTTAAGTGGGATCTTCAGTAAAGGACACAACATTAAAGAAAAATCACATTTAAACAATTTAGTTAAAATTTACATAAGCCATAGTTTGACTTGTGAAATATTTTGTTTCCTATGAGTTTTTGATTCACAAATGAGTTATCTGCATAATTATCATGCATATGTTCCTTAAAAATGTTTAAAAATAAATTATAAACAATTTTCTTTGTGGACAGGAGGCATTTAGTCACAAAGAATTGTTCTGAGGATAAATATTCCAAAACACAGGTGGTCATACTGGTTCACTCTTGACATTTTCTTTTTTCACCTTCTACCAAAATTTTTTCTTGAGGGACGATCACAATCACATATTGTGTTATAAATTAATTATATATTAATTGTATATATGTGTGTGTATATCTGTATTGATTATTGTAATCTTTTCATATAGATTGATGATTAATTATGATCTTCTAATCACTGTTTTTGATATAGAACAACACTACTAAAATAAATGTATATTCTCCTATACATATATTATTCTCCTGTATACACACATATATAAGAGAATAAATAAATGTGTATAAATATATAGGAGAATAAATAAATAAGTATAAATATGTATATTTGTGTATGAGCTATTTTACAATTTTTCCTGCAGCAATTTCCCTATCAAGTATATATGTATACTCTCCTACTTACAATCACTCTTTCCCCCTTTCATCATTCAATCAATATTGCATTGCTCCACAGTGGATTTGGAGTCTGAAATTGCATTTTATATGGTTCTCTCCCTTTTTTGTTGTTGTTTTCTTATAGTTTCATTGTAATAGTAGAGTTTTCTCCCTTCTGAAATTTCAGCTCCCTCAATTCATCTCTTTTCAGTCATCAACATTTCTTGCATTAAATTGTTCAGCAAAAGTTACATGTATATGTTATGTAATAAAATTATACATATATGTGTAAAAAAATTATAATTCATTAGGGAGGACACCCTAATGAACATGATGTACTTTCTATGAACACATCAAAGTCAGTCACTAAACTGACCTTGAGAAGGAGGGAAGAGGAGGGAGTGGGGCAGGATTGGGGAAGGGTTAAATGAGAAATGTGTTCATGGATGTCTTTACCTATACTAGCTTGTACCTAACAAAGATGTGTAATTACAATGCAAAAAAAATTTTAAAAAATAAAAAAGAAGAAAAAAATAAATAAATAAAATAAAATAAATGATAAATGTCATTATGATCCAATTCCCTTTAAAAACAATCTCAGCTGCTATTAAGATGGTAAGAAAAGAAAGAAAATTGCTTCAACCTTATGTACAAAAGAGATTGCCAGTAGGGTTTATGATTGTCATTTGCATCTAACTCTGAAAAATAAATAAGGAACCATTTCTAAAAAAAAAAAATTATAATTATAAAATCATATATATAATTAGAGATATATATACATATATCCAATAAGCTAAAGTACATAAAGCAAATAGAATAAGGTTAGCAATATTTGTTGAATGATTAAAATGTAATAGCCACTTTTCCAAGCCCTTTAGCAATATTAGTTTGATCCACACTTCAATTTGTAAGGTTGTTAGTATTATCAACCACTGTATAGATGAGGCAAAAAATAAGCAAGGAGATTATATAAATTGTTCATGTGCATTATAAATTTAATAAGTGGAGGATGAAGCATTCCAAACCAGATACCTAGCTCTATGTCCCTTCGTTTGGAAAAATCCACTGTTGAGGTGACTCTATAGCCACATGCCAGTTGGAAGTTAATTCAAGGAGGAAATTTCTTATCTTTTAAGAGCATAAGTCCCACAATTTAATTCTATTTTAATTTTATTTTTTCAATATTTTGCAACTGCTTATCATGAGTCACACTCAATTCTCTCGAACCTCAAATTTACAAGGATAAACAAATTTACAAAGAAGCTTAATGGTGCAAAATTAGAATTAGGAGCATGATATTGTGGTAAAATAAAAAGTAAATTGATGGATCAGATTAAGGCCTGAGCCATTAGAAGAATCAAGAATAAAAGCAAAGGATGTCAAAAGAAGATTTTAAGGCAGAATGAAATTAACAGACTATTTACAAAATAAAATTATAAATAAAAAGCTTCTAGTAAAATAGATTTTGAAGGATTTACTTTTAAAGAGTTTTTAATTTTTCCCAAACAGAATATTTTGCTAAGCATAATTATTTTTTAAAAAACTTCAAGTGAGTCAAGAAATAGTCATTTTAGGAAGAACCAGTATATTTTATGCTTAGTAGAATGCTTGGAAGTTAAGAATAATTAAAATATTTCTTAAAATTTGCTGAGAAATGTAAATATTTCTCATTTAATGGGAGCATTAACTAGAACCTTTTGGCATAAGACAGTACATAATTTAGTTACTATCATTTAGTCATTTATAAAACAAATATTTATCAATAACTATGTTAACACTAGAAAATATTACTTAGTAATAACTATGAATAATTACATTAGACCCACCTATATTTTTGAGGAGTCATATGTATTATGTATGTGAATATATATATTCACTATGTTTAAAATATATATTCTGGAATATCCATTTTTAGGTAATCTAATATGTTTTCTTTATTTATAGGTTTGACTGGAAAAAATCATTTCTATGTAGTTTCCTCATCTGTCACATCATCTCTTACTACCAACATTTCTTGACATGTTTATTGAAAAGACAGAAATATTGAGCCAAAAGAAGATTGGTTTATGTTAGATGTGTCAGACCTGGATTGTGACATCATATTAACTGTATTTATGATTAACTGTCTTCTTCTCATCGCTGTTTCTGATATGGAACCACAATATGTCTTGCCAAAACATTAAAATTTCAAATGCATTTTTGGCTGTGTGATCTTTTTGCCATTCCTCACACTTAGAGACCAGGCCATTGTTAGTAGAATAACCAGTTCTAAAACAACTAATTTTAACACAACTAGGACAACACAGAAATAATTTTGTATACATTTGAAGCCATTCATAAAAAGAACACCTCTCAGACCCGGTAGCCATGAATGCTACAAATGTATGGGCCTCCACCATATGTGTATTCTTGGCACTATTGAGCCCTCACTTAACATCTCTTCAATTTGTTTCTCTCTCATCTCTCCATCCCAAACAACTTCCACCAGAGCTCTCAAGTCTCTAATCATAGTTTGTTCCTGACCAGATGGTAACCCACAATGTCGGTTCATATGAAGCAAGACCTATGAGAACTGAAACATTTGAAGGCCTTTCATCAGGGGTTTAAACTTCTTTCACAAACATCAAGTGCCTATTAAATGCCAAGCACTTCTCTATAACTTTTGTTTATTTATTTGTTTGTTTTTTTGTTTGTTTGTGGTACATGGGATGAAACCCATGAACCCAAGGGCTTTCTACTTCTGAGCTATTCCCCCAGCTATTTTTTAAAATTATGTGTGTTTGTGGGGGTTTTTTTGTTGTTGTTGTTATTGTTATTGTTGTTTTGGTGCTGGGGATTGGACCCAAGAGTATTCTATTTCTACCCCATCCCTATTTTATTTTTATTTTGAAACAAGGTCTCACTAGGTTGCTGAGAGTCTCAGTAGATTGCTGAGGCTGGTCTCAATCCTGCGATCTTCCTGAGGCCTTATAAGTACTGGGATTATAGGTGTGCACCATTATGCCTGGCTAGATGCTTCTATTTTTGTTTGTTTTGATTTGTAATACTGGGTATTGAACTTGGGGGCATTCTATCTCCAAGATATACTTCCAGCCCTTTTTATTTATTATTTGGAAACAAGGCCTTGCTAGGTTGCTGAGAATCTCACTAAGTTGCTGAGGCTGGTCTGGAATTTTGATCCTCCTATCTCAGCCTCCCAAGTACTGTGATTACAAATGCATGCCACCACACCCAGCTAGATGTTGTTCTATAACATAAAACAAAATGAAGATCCTGCTTCATGGCATTAATATTTTAATCCTTGGAGAACGACAGATCCAGAAAGACAAGTGCCATATTTTTTCTCTTATATGTAAAAGCCATAGAAAAAAAGGGAAGAAATGGATCTCTTGAAAGTAGAAGGGAGATCATCAGGGTAGAAGAAGGGGTTAAGGGAGAGGGAGGAAGGGTGGGCAAGGGAAATAAATGGGGAGTAAAATTGATAAAATTGTTATGTTCATGTACGATTATGCCACAATGAAATCCACCATTTTGTATAATTAATAGGCAACAATAAAATACATTTATTGAGAAAGAAAACAATACCTGCTAACACTCCATGGTGAGAACTGCACTAAAGAATAATAAGACAAAAGGATGGGAGGGTATCTCAGACACTGTGGTCAAGGAAGGCTAATCTGGCACGTTGGAGTTTAAGCAGAGATGAAAACAGTGTGAGGAGGAGAGCTAGAGGTACCTAGGCCCAATAGAAGAAACAAGAAAAGCAAGTCCACCAAGGCACGCGTATGCACATGGTACATGAAAAATGCCAAAGAGCCAAGAAGGCTCGAAACCAGAGGACAGAAAGAGTTGGGAAAAAAAAAAAGAAAGAAATAAA
Source organism: Graphiurus murinus (assembly GCA_004027655.1). Classification (NCBI taxonomy): domain Eukaryota; kingdom Metazoa; phylum Chordata; class Mammalia; order Rodentia; family Gliridae; genus Graphiurus; species Graphiurus murinus. Next base: position 69,640 of record PVLC010002618.1, on the reverse strand, counting down.
AAACAGAAAAGGAAGAGGGGTGAAAATTCTGGCCTTGAATATTTGTTAGAGTTATTTGCTTGGGATCAAACTCAGGGCATGCTAGGTAAGGGCTCTACCGCTGAGCTGCGTTCCCAGACTTCAAAGATGGTTTCAAACTTGTCAAGGGTCACATTACTATAGTCAGTAAAATGTAATAGGAATGAAACTTATACCTAAGCTGTTTGTGGGTTTAAAAATGAACTTGTTGAAGGCTGAGACCGGAGGATCCGGGTTCGCGGCCAGCCTCAGCTACCTAGTGAGGCACTCTGCAACTTAGTGAGACTCGGTTTCAAAATAAAGAATAAAAAATAGGGCTGGGGGTTTAGCTCAGAGGTAGAATGCCTCTGAGTTCAATCCCCGGTACCGCAAAAAAAAAAAAAAAAAAAAAAAAAAATGAACTTGTTGAATCTGTCAAGAGAAACTGAACAAAGAATTTTTTAAAGACTCTCGAACTTTAAGTTTCTCCCATTAGTATGGGTAGTGGTGCAAGGTCATCCTAGCATTGTAGAATATTTAAAAACATAAATCAGGAAAACACATGATAAAAATTGGCCACGACTTACATCCTTATAACAACAATATTATGAGATATCAATATTTCTTTGTTGGCCTGTCTCTCATAAGTGAAATAGTTTGACATTTTCAAGGACATAGCATTTGATCTTGGGGGAAAATGAATTGTTCTTTGTTGAAATATGGCAGTACATGCGCTGGCACGTCAGTTTCTAAAACCACTGGTTACAAAACAGATTAAGATTAAAAAGTAAAAAGGTCAGTCTTGCATTAGAGTTGGCAATTCTTATTTCTTAATATCAAATATAATCTACGCATTTCCTGTCTTGCTAACTCTTAAATCAATCAACTGAATGATACTTATAATTTATAGTATTTAACACACCCTATATCTATTATAAGCATTATAAAATTATAATGCTTATGTTTATTATAAGCATTCTAAAATTACAATGCTTATATTTATTATAAGCATTATAAATATAAGGTGTGTTAAATTCCAATGAAGTTTATAAACATCTTCATTTTTTAATTTTTCACTTGCACTTATTTATATATTTTATACTTACTTGTATATTTATTGGTTATCTGATAAAATATATCTTAAACATCTACACATTGTTTATTATTTCACTTCTGTAGATATTTCTATAAGTATCTATTTAAATCTGTGACCATGAAAGAGGTGATGTTTCATTGATCTATGTATCATGAATGGAGGTGAAGCAGATCCCAAGAAAACATACTTGTGCACCATTTGTGAACCTCATTGTAAAAAGTAGATATTCCTGAAAGGATTTCTCTCTACTGGTCCATCACCTCTCTATTATCATTTGGTTACAAGATTGCCAAAGTATGATAAGCTGTGATTGTATTCCTTTTGATTTCAGGAGATGCACACATTTTTTATTTCTTTTCAGGTACCAAACCCCATAAAGCAAACCCATGAGCACCCACACTCCAAGCCATGAGAAGCACAATAACTGGATTACATTGCTCTTGAGCAAAAGGAAAAGTAAAGCAGATTTGGAAACTGTTAATTTTTCCATACTAAAATTTATTCACTATTTCAATATAATTTTTTCATTCCCGATATGCTGTTAGTACCTCACTCCTCAGAATACAAGTCAAAGATATTCTATATACAAATATGCAATAGCTTTAATCTAGCATAAAAACTCTTCCATTCGAGCCGGGCGTGGTGGCGCACGCCTGTAATCCCAGCATTTGGGAGGCTGAGTCTGGAGGATCCGGGTTCACTGCCAGGCTCAGCTACCTAGTGAGGCACTCCGCAACTTAATGAGACCCTGTTTCAAAATAAAGAATAAAAAATAGGGCTGGGGGTGTAGCTTGGAGGTAGAATACCCCTGAGTTCAATCCCCAGTACTGCAAAAAAAACAAACAAACAAACAAACTTTTCCATTCATGTAGAGCAGCCTTGCAGAGTTAATTTCTAACAAAATTAGTGTTGCTGTATCAACACACTTATACCAGACATATCATCTTGCTCCACCTCCCTCCCTATGCCACAAATTTTAGAGTTGATATTTTGCATTAGCCTATAAATTCTAAAGGGTACAGATGATATTAATTTGAAACCAATGGACAGTTTAATAAATAGGGAAACTTCACCATTAAATGAATATCTGCATTTTTCTGAAGTTCTTGAACTTATCTGAGTCCATCAGGAATCTTTAAACACATAAAAATTGAAAACCACTTCTATGTCACATATCCTATAAAAAATAAGATCTTTATATTTTGCCACTAATATGTAGACAGGGAATGATATGAATGTAAAAATGTATTTTTCCTTAGGATATATATTTCATTTTAAACTGATTTTAGCCTTTATCGTGTATGCTGATGACCACCAAAAATTTGAGAATATGGGTACCCAGCAATAATAAAAAGAAACAACTACTCTTATCATAATTTGATGAATACTCATTCAAAGGAGGATTTCATCTTGCATGAAACAACTAATCAAACTAAATTCGTCAGTTGCCATGAGAAATGGAGGCCTAAACACTTAGTGGGTTTTGCCAAGGTCCAGTCCTTCAGGCAGTGGGATCGGGGATCTTTTGATAGGTGTGGAATGAGACAAGGTCACGAGAATATGCTCACACCAAATGCAGTGAAGACACGTATCTGCTTATTGCTTGTTAGTAGCTAGGGTTTTTTTTATTGTTGTTGATGGGTTTTTTTGTTGTTGTTTGTTTGTTTGTTTGTTTGTTTGTTTTTGGTTTTTTTGCCATACTGGGGATTGAATTCAGGGGCATTCTACCTCCAAGCTACACCCCTAGCCCTATTTTTTATTCTTTATTTTGAAACAGGGTCTCACTAAGTTGCAGAATGCCTCACTAGGTAGCTGAGGCTGGCAACGAACCCGGATCCTCCAGTCTCAGCCTCCCGAATGCTGGGATTACAAGCGTGCGCCACCACGCCTGGCTAGTAGCTGTTTTTTTATACTATCTTTTTTGCAGTGAGGCATATAGAACAGGAATTTTTACAGACTTGTTTTTCTAAAGGTTGAGTAGGTACATCTTTAACTAGAAAAGCCATTTCCCATGACATTTACTGGGGTTAAGAAAACAATAAAGGTTACAAAATACAATACGTATATAAAGATTCTTTTAGTACAAAGCAGTGTTAAAGGTTTACAACGAATACCCTCTATTCATTAGTTTAAATCTTTACTATTTGTTTAGCTCCTTTAAGCAATTTTTCTTATCTTTTTCTCAGGTAGCTAGAGAGTTACTGTATCCTGTGAGATTCCAGGGAGACAAGGTAAAAGTGCGCAATGACTATCTGTCTATAAGCCTTCTTTACCCATAGATATAATGGAAGACCTAAATCTCTTTGGCTTACTTATTTTGTTTCTATACCTGTGTGCTGAGAGGGAACATAAGGCTGTTTAGTAACTAAGCTTGCAAAGCCTGTTTCCTAATGTTTGTATGTGGTTAATGAATTTCTTATGGGTTGTCTGAAGGCACTGCTTTTTCAGCTAATACTGAGAAATCACTATCCGTTCATCCACCTTCTGTTTCTAAGAAATTTTCCTTTATAATTAATGTAAAAGCAAAACCCAAAGTACCCAAAATTTCCAGAATATAACACAATGCAAAGTGGCATATGCCACGCATTCCTTCTTTTGGAATCATCTGCCTTGCAGGACTCTAGCAGACTGAGCCTTGCTCAAGATCCAGCTATTAAGGAGCTGTGGCAGGGTTTTATTCTTTAATGTATGTTTTTATACGTTTATTGATACATTATAGTCTCACACATAGTGATTGTGACAAATATGCACACAGAATTGGTGGACTTTACACCAGCTCCCTTCCCACTCCCCGCTTCCCCAAACAGGGTATTGAGATTGACATTTGCATTCTCACATATGTACATGATGTCCATGGAAGTGATTCCTTTGTGAATTCTCTCTCTCGCCCAACTCCCATTGCACTTAGAACACCTCCCTGACTCCACTGGAGTTTCTCCAGCATTATCTAAAGTCCCTCTTGTATCCCAATTACTCCCCAGCTTCTGCACGTGAGAGAAAACATAGGACCCTTCAATTTCGATGACTATCTAATTCACACACAAAGTTCTCCAGGTCCATCCATTTTCCTGCAAATGACATAATTTTGTTATTCTTGATTGCTGAGTAGAATTCCATTCTGTGTATATCCCGTAATTTTGTAATCCATTCATCTGTTGATGGACACCTACGTTCATTCTATAATTTGACAATTATAAACTGTGCTGCTATAAACATGGATATGCATACTTTACTATAATATTCTGATTTCAGTCCTTGGGAAAGATACCCAAGAGTGGTATACCTGGATGAGATGATGGATCCATTCCCAAATCTAAGGAATCTCTACATTGATCTCCATAGTGGTTTCACTATTTTACAATCGCAACAAGAGTGTAGGAGAGTTCCTCTTTCCCCACATTCTCTCCAGCATTTATTGTTGTTTGGATTTTTTTTTTTTTTTTTTTTTTTTGCAGTACTGGGAATTGAACTCAGGGGCATTCTACCTCCAAGCTATACCCCCAGCCCTATTTTTTATTCTTAATTTTGAAACAGGGTCTCACTAAGTTGCGGAATGCCTCACCAGGTAGCTGAGACTGATTGCGAACCCAGATCCTCCGGTCTCAGCCTCCCAAAAGCTGGCATTACAAGCATGCACCACCACACCCGGCTTGTTGTTTGAATTCTTAATGATTGCCATTCTGATTAGGATTAGATGGAATCTCAGTGTAGTTTTTATTTTCTCCCTGATTGCTAATGATGTTGAACATTATTTCATTTTTTTTTATCCTTTCGTATTTCTTCTCTTGTGAAGTATCGTTTTAGTTCAATTGTCCATTTCTTGATTGGGATATTTAATTTTTTAGTTGTAAGTCCCTTAATTACTTTGTATATTCTAGATATTAGTCCTCTATTAGAGGAATAGCTGACAAAAATCTTCTCCTATTCAATAGACTCTCCCTTTAGACTTTTGATGGATTCCTTTGATGAGCAGAAACTTTTTAGTTTAATGTCATCCCATTTATTAATTCTTGTTTTAATTTCCTGAACTTTGGGGGTCTTATTGAAGAGATTTCTATCTGTGCCTATATGTTAGAGTGTTGAACCTATGCCCTCCTCTAGTAATTTCAAAGTCTCTGGTCTAATTTCCAGGTCTTTGATCCATCTCCAGTTGACTCTTATGCAGGATGAGAGGTAGAGATTTAATTTCATTTTTCTACAAATGGAGAACCAGTTCTCCCAATACCATTTGTTGCTAGGGCTATCATTTCTCCAATATATGGGTTTTGCACCTTGTTGAGAAATAATTGCCTATATGTGTATGGATTTGGCTCTATATCTTCTATTCTGTTCCATTGGTCTATGTGTCTGTTTTTGTGCCAATACTATGCTATTTTTATTACTATAGCTCTGTAGTATAATTTGAAGTCAGGAATTGTGATGCATCCTGCATGGTTCTTATTGCTGATAATTGCTTTGGCTATTTGAGGTATTTTGTTCCTCCATATGAAATTTAAAACTGATTTTCTAGGACTATGAAGAATGGCATTGGTATTTTGATAGGGATTGAACTAACTCTGTAGATCACTTTTGGTAGTATGGCCATTTTGACAATATTTATTCTGCCTGCCCAAGAACACTGGAGATATTTCCATCTTCTTAGCTCTTCTTTGATTTCTTTCTTTAGTGATTTATAATTTTCATAGTAGAGGTCTTTCACTTCCTTGGTTAGATTTATTCCTAGGTATTTTATTATTTTGAGTTCATTGTGAATGGAATTATTTTCTGGATTTCTTTTTCAGTGGATTCATGACTGACATACAAAACGCTTCTCATTTTTTGATAGATTTCATATCCACTAGTTTTCTCAATTTGCTAATTAGCTCTTGAAGTTTTGTGGTTGAATTTTTTGGGTCTTCTAAATATAATATCATGCCCTGTTCAAATAAAGATGATTTCAGCTCTTCTTTCTTTTCATATTTGAATTTCTTTGATAGTCTTCTCTTAGCTGTCAATCTGGCAAAAGTCTTGAGTACTATATTGAAAAGGTGTGGTGGTAGTGGGCATCCTTGTCTTGTTCCTGATTTTAAAGGGAATTTTTACATTTTCCCTCCATTCAATATGATGTTGGCTTTAGGTTTATTGTTTATCACCTTAATGATGTTCAGATAAGTTCCTTCTATTCCAATTTTCTGCAATGTTTTTAACATGAACGGGTGCTAGATTTTTCTGCATCTGTTGAGATAATCATGTAATTTTTTTCCTTATTTCTATTTATGTGGTGAATGACACATATTGTTTTGTGTATGTTAAACCAACCTTGCACCCCTGAAAGAAAACCAATTTGATCATGATATACAATTTTCTTGATATGGTTTTGAATGCATATCAATAGAATTTTGTTTAGAATTTTTGTATCTATGTTCATCAGGGATATTGGTCTGTAATTTTCTTTTATTGAGGGATCTTTATTCAGTTTTGGTATTAAGGTAATACTGGCCTAAAAGAAGGAGTTTGGATGGATTCCATCTCTTTCTATTTTATGGAATAACTTTTAAAATATTAGATTTAGTGGCCATTTGTATTTCTTCTTTTGTGAAGTGTCTATTTAGTTCACTTGCCCATTTTTTATTGTTTTTTTTTCTTTCTTAGTGGTGAGTTTCTTGAGTTCTCTGTATATTCTAGATATTAGTCCTTTATCAGAGAAGAAGTTGGCAAAAGTTTTCTCCCATTCTGTTGGCTCTCTGTTGAGGTTCTTGATAGTTTCCTTGCTGCACAGAAGTCCTTTAGTTTAATGAGAAAAATTTACCTGTGCCTATATGTTGAAGTGTTGGATATATGCCCTCTTCAAGTAGCTGTAAGGTCTTTGGTCTAATTTCCATGTCTTTGATCCATCTTGAATTGATTTTTGTGCATGGTGAGAAAGTGGGGTTTATTTCCATTTTTCTGCATATGTTCAAACCATTTTGTCAAAACCATTTGTTGGAGAGTTATCTTTTTTCCAAGTGTATGTTTTTGGCCCTTTGATCAAAAATCAATTGGCTGTAGATGTGCTGATTTGTTTCTGAATCTTCTATTCTGCTCCACTGGTCTATGTATCTGTTTTTGTGTCAATGGCATGCTGTTTTATTAGTATGGCTTTGTAGCATAGTTTGAGGTCAGGTATTGTGATGCCTCCTGCACGGTTCTTGTTGCTGAGAACTAGTTTGGCTATTCTGGGTTTTTGTTGTTCCAAATAAATTTAGGGCCTGAGTTTTCTATGTCTGTGAGGAGGAATAAATGTTCAATATCATTAGCAATCAGAGAGATGCAAACCCAAACTACCCTGAGATTTCACCTAATCCCAATTAGAATGGCAATCATTAAAAACACAAACAACAACAAATGCTGGAGAAGATGTGAAGAAGTGGGAACTCTGTTACATTGTTGGTGGGATTACAAATTAGTGTAACCACTTGGGAAAACAGTATGAAGGATCCTCAGACGAATAGGAATGAACCTACCATATGATAGGGCAATACCACTTCTGGGTATCTACCCAAAAGAATGGAAACCAAACTACCAGAATAATGCACGCATATCTATGTTTATAGCTACACATTTCACAATTGTCAAAGTATGGAACTAGCCAAGATGTCCATCAACAGATGAATGGATTACAAAACTATGGGATATGTACATAATGGAATTTCACTCAGCCATAAAGAAGAACAAAATCATGTCATTTGCAGGAAAATGAATGGAACTGAGAAACATTATGCTAAGTGAGTTTAGTCAGTCACAAAAAGGAAAAATCGATGTTCTCCCTAATATGTTGAAGCTACAGAGAAAATGGGTCATAGGAGAGACTCTAGATAGTCTACCAGAGATGGTTTTTATTGAGGTCTCTAACTCATTTATTGCCTCCATCATTTTGTTTGAAGCATCTTTTTGGTTCTTACTTAGGGCCTCAATTTCTCTACTTATATGTTCTTTCATTTCCTGCACACTTTCCCTGATTCAATTTCTGAGGCCCTTGATCAAATTGAAAATTGAAATTCTGAATGCTTCTTCTGGCATTTTTTGCAGCTCAGTATTGTTGATCTCCCTTGTTGAGTTTTGGGAGTTTATTTTTTCTTCATTAGTTTTCATTTTCATGTTTTCGGAGTTCTTAAGTTTGTATTTCTTTTGTCTTGGCATCTCTTCTTCTTTGTGTGAGAGTCCCATGTCTATTTGTTATCTCCAGATAATAAGGCCTATGCTGGGAGTATATAGTTACCTCAACAAATCTGTCTCATATAATCATTCTTTTGCCTTTGTCTCCCAGAACCTCTTTTAATTACCCTTATCCTCAAGTCTTTATTCTTTTTACCATTATTTTTATTTCTCAAGGAATCTTCTAGTAGTTCAGCTAAAGAGATAATGATACTTTTAAATTCAAATAATCACACCAAGTATGGTGGTACACATCTGTAATCCCAGGACTTGGGAGGCTGAGATAGAAGAATTGCAGGTTCAAGATCAGCCTCAACAACTTAGCAAGACCCTCAGCAACTTAGCAAGAATTTTTAAAAATAAAAAATAGGGCTGGGGGTGTAGCTTAGTAGTAGAATGCCCCTGGGTTCAATCCCCAGTATCAAAATTCATTAATTAACTAATAATTAACAAACAAACAGAAAGTTGATTTGAGAAACACTGTATTTTCTTGCTGTTGTGTGATGGGGTGCACGTGTTCCCAAAAAAATAAATTCGGGTTCTTGATATTGCGAAGAAAAGAATTTCAACACATATCAGTCACAACATCTGGCAGGTTTATTTTAAGGAAAAACTGGGATGCAGGGAAAAAGGAAGGGGAGTGAAAGGGGTCCCCGACCACCAAGTGCTAGGGCATGTTCCCCGAGCAAGAGAGAGAACATGTGGAAGTCCAGGGGAATATAAGAGAGGGCGGGGTCCTCATTTCCAGCCCCTCTCTCTCAGGTTCCAAGTGATCATAGGTGGGCTCCAGGTGAGGACAGGTCACAGAAAAGCTGGCTCCTCCTCTTTCCAGGTGTGTGCTGCATAGGTGGGCTTGACTCCTCCAGAGTTTGGCGGTAAAAGAGACAAAGAGAAACTTCCAAGGGGTGGAGTAAGCTTTACTCTCCAGATTTTTTAAAAGGCTAATATTAAAACTATATTTTTATGAAACCTCCCGATACCTCCTTCTACCTAACATTTTACTTCCTAAGCTACCTCATCATTTGGACAATTATTTCAAGTAAACTAGGTATTAATTCTTAACTTAACCACACCAAAATATCCAATAAAAATAAAAGAAACCTTTTAACACAGACTCAGTCATTTTTGAAGTCTGAAATGAGCTCTCTGCACAGCCAAGGGTAGCTGTTTTCTCCCACACTTTTAGATAATGTAGAGAGGATTTTGGCTCTGATGTAGGATAGAAGAAATAATTTAGGCAGAAAGGAGACATTGGGAGGGAAAGGAAAAATATAGTTTTTTAAAATCTGGAGTTTTAAACTAACTCCACCCCTTGGAAGTTTTCTAAAGAAGCTCCACATCCCAATCCCCAAAAGCCCTGCCCCCACCTAAGTCAGGACAAAGGACACCAGAAATTCACAGCCAAGGTTTGGAAGTACCTTGAGCCCTGCCCCCCACCTAAGAGTCAGGGGCCAAGGACACTGGAAATTTACAGCCAAGGGCAGGCCCATCTTGAAACCTGAGAAAGAGGTGGGCCCAGCTTGGACCACCTACTCATCGTCCACCTATACCTGAAGAAGGAGGAGGTCCAGATCTCTTCTGTGCCCACCCCTCTTACAAGCCTATAAAGGAAAGGAGTAACCACACCTCACTCTTTTTCGGGACTTGGGAAGTGCATCAGACAGGAAGATGCCCACTCACCTGTTTTTCTCCCCCATCCCCTTACTTTCCTAAATAAATTCCTACTTTTTGATCCTGACTGGCACGTGTTAAAATTCTTTTTATCACGAATGCCAAGGACCCATGAGTGGGACCGGGTTATCCCACAATAGCTCCTTGAAAACATGTATTTTAGAATCAAATCAGGACTGTCAATTTCCTTCACTATAGTTTTACCCAGGACGTTCTCTCCAATGGTTATCATACTTAATATTGGACTGGGTTATAAGTTGTGTGAATACCAGGTACAAGAAACACATATTGTTGTAGAAAAAGCCAGGTGAGTAAGTACAATTGAGAACTTCCCTGGGAGGAGGTGCAGCATGAATGGTGACCTGGAGAGTCTTGTGGCCTGGGGCATAGCCCAAGGTCTTCCTCTTCCTGTCTGGAGAAGCATGCCTTATCTTTCCTATCTTTGTGAACTTAAGGCCACTAATAAAAACACTGGTCTTCCCAGAAATGGTATCCTGACCTTTGCCAAACACCACAGCAGGCATAATTAGCTTCCTTCTTTCTCTCTCACTCTCTCTCTCTCTCTCTCTCTCTCTCTCTCTCTCTCTCTCTCTCTCTCTCTCTCTCCTCTCTCTCTCTCCTCTCTCTATCTCTCTCTGTCTCTCTCTGTCTCTCTTTCCTTACCTCAGCCTTCTGGGATCACTACTTGTATTGATATTTCATTTTTTATTTTTGGGGAGGGTACTGGGGATTGAACCCAGAAGTATTCTATCTATGAGCTATACCCAAAACCATTTTTATTTTGAAACAGGTTCTCTAAGGTTTCTGAGGTTGGTCCTGTGTCAGCCTTCTTTTTTTTTTTTTTTATTTATTTTTTATCGTAGTAATTCGTGCAACATAGCATACATCTTTGTTAAGTACAAGTTGTTAACAACATATTTGCACACAATTCTCATTTGACCCCTTCCCCAATTCCCACCCCGTTCCCTCCCCCTCCCTCCCTCTCAGGTTCACTTCAGTGAGTGAACTTGATATGATTGTGTAAGTACATCATGTGCCTTAGGGTGTCCCTCTGCCCCATGCATCCACTGGAATTAAATCAACTTCTTTGCTGTGTCATCCTTCTAAGTACTGGGAATACAGGTGTATGCCACCACAGTTGGCATTCTTTGACATTTTAATCAATGAATTTATAGACATAATAAGACTCAAACCATAGTTCAAATCTGTGTTGATCTTCCTTTAATCACTTTTTATTTTCTTATCTTGTCCATTCAGTATTCAGATCACCTCTTATTCTGGAATTCTGTTTCACTCAACTTATCTTCTTTCTTTCTGTGTGTCTTGAATATACATTTGCAACATGAGAAAGTAAATTTCAAAAGGAATTGTGGGAGTGTAGCTTGGTGATAGAGCACTTGCCTAGCATGCCCAAGGCACTGGTTTTGATAGACATCACCTCCAAAAACAAGTAATAATAGCAGTAACAATAATTTATTGAGGCTTAACAATTTACCAATCACAGTTCTAAGCTCTTCATCCATTTTAACTAATTTATTGCTCATACACATGCAAAAAAAAAAAAAAAAACTTGTGATAAGTCAATATCATCATCTAATTTGAGATACGGAGTCAGAGACTTAACGAAGACTAAATAAAATAAGCTGTTCATAATAATTCTGAGAAATTGGAAGATACAAAAATTGAAGTTATTTCCACCACTAGGATCAAACACTCCACTGCTGATACCAAACTATACCCAAAGGCCAGCTTGGGACTTTTTTGAGAGGCTGTTTGTGCTCAGGGCCATTGTTAAAATTTGATTTGCTTTGTTGTGTCATTTTGGTCTTCTTAATGATGGAAAAGCATAAGACAACTTAAAATAATCTCAGGTTATAAAAACCAATAATATAACAATTACGGATAAGAGATGACAATAGAGTTGTATTTTATAAATAGCCATATTCCCTTTGCCCTTTGCTGTCTTCAAATATCTTTTCTACATTTCTTTTTTTTTTTTGCGGTACTGGGAATTGAACCCAGGGGCATTCTACCTCCAAGCTATACCCCCAGTCCTATTTTGTTTTTAATTCTTTATTTTTGAAAAAGGGTCTCACTCAGTTGCGGAATGCCTCACTAGGTAGCTGAGACTGGCCATGAACCTGGATCCTCTGGTCTCAGCTTCCCAAATGCTGGGATTACAAGAGTTCGCCACCACGTGCGGTGCGGCTTTTCTACATTTCTTAAAACACTTATCTCTGTGTGTCATGATGTGAGTGAGTTGAGAAATATAGAATTAAGATACCAAAATTATACACTTTTAGCACTATTCCAGATAAGGACACAAAAAGGACAATAAAATGTGCTAAATGCCTACAGGTAGGAGAATGGTACACAGCAGCAAAACAAGGTTAAGTGATGCATCTGAGAAAAATTACAAGTCAAATGGCATTGAATTGATAGAAGAATACAGGAGAAACAGAGAAAACCAAAAAATGTACAATAGATTTTGGAGAGCTTAATTTTCAGATGATTTTTGAATTATCATCCCCAAATCATTTTGTGTAATAAAATCATTTTACTAAAATCTAGATTCCAGTTAAAGGCTTAAAAGACAAGAAATACTAATATTTGTATAACTCATTAGCTATTTGTAAAATAAGAATAATTAAAGCAATGCTTCAAAACTGATTTAAAATATAAATATGTATAACTCATTAAATGGAAATGTTCTTTTGTATGCTAGATTGAAGAAGCTCCCTATTTTAGCTCTCATTCATTACTTTTTTCAAATTTATCTCACCCGAAAGCAATGTCCCTCTCTACCTCACTGGCTACTTAGCACAAACAGCTGTTAAAATCTTCCTATGTGTTAGTTATCATCTCAGGTACCCAAAACTATTAATAATAGTTATAAATAATAATAGTGATAGACCAGGATGAAGGAGTATATGTGTGTTCTCTAAATTACATACGTTATCTTCTAAAATATAAACTCAATATTGACTTTTATTTTTTAAGTTTGACTGCCAAATCTGTCTCCTACAGTTTTCTTTTCTATCATATAGATGAGGCAAAAATATTGAACAGAGTATTTCCTGAATTTCTTATATACTTCTTATTTCTGTTAAATATTTTGGGTCTTATTATGGGTATCAACACAGAATATTTATGTTTTTATTACTCTTTCTGTGTTATAGAAGCACATTACTTTTCCCAAAAAATTAAAAGTTTAAGTGCTTTCTTTGGTGTGTAATCATAATTCCCATTGCTGATATCAACTCCCCAAGGTTGGTGGTGCTCATATGAAGAGTCTTTTAGCACTTGACATTAACCATGTTGGCTACCACTGAAATAACTTTGTGTACTTTCTGTACACTTCATTTCTACTTCTCATAACTTATAACCTTGAACACCACAAACAACAACAGCCGAGTTCACAGTGCTATTCAGACACAGCATTAACCTCAAACCTTGACCAGAGCCGTTAATCTTCCTCTTTCCACACTGTCACACTAAAGTAGGGAGTCAGGCCCTGAGAGTATAAACCTTAGAAGTCCCATCCCCACCCATTGAAGGTGTCACCAAATAAAATAAATAAATAAATAAATAACACATCAAGGTGCATATGTGGGTTGCTAAGGAAAAAGTCTAAGGGGAATTTGAGAGAACACGTAGGGATGAGGAAAGTTACAGGAAAATAGATCAGAGAGGAAGGGATGAGGATGAAGTTTATTTGGGCTTAGAAATTTGTGTTAAGCATTGTTTGTCATGAGAAGACATTAGAGGGGATTTAGGTAGTAACTAGATTATAATGTCTTTGGCCAGTTAAAAAACAGCTTAAAGACTTTGTCTGTTACTCCATAAAATACTCCAGTCCTTTAGCCCTTCCAGTGTTTTCTACTTTATTCCTCTTAGCCTCACTTTCTTTCTTACACATCTTAAACACTGAAGGGTTTTTCACAAGGAGGAGAAACGTGATGTACAGCTTGAAAAGGTAGAACAGGGAGAAGGTAAGAGAATTTTTCTTTGTCTTCTTAGAATCCTTCATCCCTTAACACTCTGATATATTCTCTCTATACTCAACAGGGCACACTTCTCCTAGACTTCATCCTCGATTATTTAAAATATTATCTACCCTTAACCAACCCGACCTGGAAAACACCCCACCATGTAAAACTCTGAATTTGGTTCTACTACCACTTCACCAAAGCAGCTGAATTTTACAGTAAGTTTATGTCTTCTAAACTCTCTTGGTTACCAATGACATCTGATCAAACTTTTTCTTGTTGGCATTAGAGTAAAAGGTCTTCTTCAAATCTCCTTATGCTTCAAGCATTTATCTCACTAAAAAACAATTTCCATGTCTACTTCATAGACAATATTAAGTCCATCAAGCATAAATAATATCCACCTATAAGTGTGTCACGTTGATAATATGACTTAAATCTGAACATAATTTAATTCTCCTTCAAGTTCCAAAGAGTATATGATCTTCCTCTAATTAAAAGCTAATAGCTCTCTTAATGTTTTTTAAATTTTCCTCTGTAACCTTTTTAAAGTGAAGTTCATTGTGGCAAAAGTAACAATGATTATACCACTTAACACTGACTAAGCAGCATTGTGTGTTATATATTGTCTCAATTAACCTTACCACTATTAAATTACTACTATATTACTAATGTGCTATTAATAGTATACCTTGAAGATGAGAAAATTGTAGCAGAAATAAAATGTTTCTATCAGGGGGACTATTCAGTTTGGTCCTTTTGATTAAGACTGACTTTCTGAAAATTCTTAAATTTTCTTTTATTATTTCCCAGATATTTTTCATGAGTCCCTTTTCTTTCTTCTACACAAACTTTGGTGCTCTCTAAGGCTCACTTCAGCTAATGCTTTTCTAACTTGTTTTAAATAGTGTTTCTAAGCATGATTCTATATGATTGTATCCAAGTTTATATGTTCTTTTTCTGTTAGTGAACTTTAGTGTTCTAGCATTTCCATTTGGTTCTTTCTTCCAGTTTCCATCTCTGTGCTAAAATTACTTACGTGTCTTTCTTTTCTACTTTTACCTTAAGACTCTCCAATATCTTGTTATTTTAAATACCCTGCTTGAGAGTTTCAACCTCTATACTAACAACTGAATCTGTTTCTGTTATTTATTTTTTATACTATTTTTCTTGCCTTTATGCATTTCTTCTAATTTTTCTTGAATGCCAGTGGTTATAATTAAGTAGGGTAGTAAGATAACTATATTTATGCTTGGACATGAGCACATTTTCTTGGTGAGGCTTTTAGGGTGGAGAGAGATGTTTTTCTAGTCCACAAGACAGAAAATCTTATAATTGGAAGAGAGGGCATTCTCTGACAAACTTTGTCAGAGGGTATACCCCTAAAAAACACTGCAGCCACTGTTACAATCCAGGAGAGTATCAAGCTAAATCAGTTCACATTTCTCTGATGTATGACTCGGGCACCGCAAGCCAATACTATGCCTTATTATGATTTATTTCATATTACATGTTATGAGAGATTATTAGGTTGTTAATAACACATTCAAAGGATGGAAGGGCTCTTTCAACTTTTAATATATATATATTAAACTTTTAATATATATATATTTCAACTTTTAATATATATATATATTCATAGTAGATAATTCGTGTTTATAACACTAATATGGAAAGAGAAATCATGTTGTTTAAAAATATTTATTATTCTTACATACTTAGCATAATATGAAGTAAAGCATAAAATTCCTTCATCATACTTTCTGATGCCAAAACACAGTCAAATAATGAATATTTGCAAAATGTGTTTAGGAATTAAGGTTAAGATAATTCCTAAATTTGTCTTTCATAGCCATACTGTGGGATCTACTCCTAATTTTATGGTTCCTAAAATGAAGTAATTCACAACCAAATTAATAGGATTTTTATTTTTTTTTCAGATTTGGTGCTGACTTATATCAAAACAGAAGAATAAGCATTAAATTAAGGACTTCTTATAAATACCCCTATACGAAAGGGAGTGAGGCATATTGTCTATATCAAGACTGGGAACTCCAACCATTGATATCCGCCCTAGAAAAAAGGTAGCTTCTTTTCAGATGCCCTTTTTATTAAAAAAAAAAAAAAAAAAAAAAAAGGTTCTTTACTTGATCTCAGTTAGACTTTAATAGGATAACTCTAAAGCAATAGTAAATCTGTTAGTCTTTTCTTAAATTGTCTCTCAAAGAACACTAAACCCAAGGCTTCTCAATATGTAGTCCAAACCATCTTGAAGAGGTAAACAGCTTAACCAACACAATTAGAATCCGATAAAGTGCATCTCTTCCAAGGCTTCTTTCATAAATATGATTTTTTCCAGTCAAGATTTTGTTAAGGATTAAATAGGAAAGCTTTCACAATCTTATTCAAAAAACTTGAAAAGTCATCATATTATTAGGATATACTTAGTATAAAAGTAATATATTCTCCGCCGGGCGTGGTGGCCCACACTTGTAATCCCAGTACTTGGGAGGCTGAGACAGGAGGATCTGGGTTCACAGCCAGCCTTGGCTACTTAGTGAGGCCCTCCACAACTTAGTGAGACCCTGTTTCAAAATAAAGAATAAAAAATAGGACTGGGGGTGTAGCTCAGAGGTAGAATGTGCCTAGGTTCAGTCCCCAGTACCACACACACTCTCTCTCTCTCTCTCACACACACACACACACACACACACACACACACACACACACACAGTAATACATTCTCCCTTCACAATAAAAGGATGTAGAAAATAAAATTAAGTAACTATAGTTATCTAATTAGAAATAATCCATTAAATATTTTGACAATATTTAACATTTAAATATTCACTTAGCAATAGATGATGAACATGATATTATGATTCTTAATAAAACTTCTCTTGTTGAGCACCTATATTTTTCACATTTTGAGTTTCTAAATAATGCTACAAGTGTCCTTGTATATACATTTTTATAAGAATGGAGATGAAGGACAAAGTTATAAACGTTTAATAATCAATCAACTAAACAATGGTTTTATGTTCTCTAAAGAAAACTGAACCTAAACAAGACCCACATCTGAATGTATGACTGTCCTTCTACTTTTAGAGACAGAGAAAACATTTAAGTAATTGAAGACTTAATGATTTGTGGCACAGGACATATTGGCAAGAACTTTAAAACTAGAAATTTTTCCAAGTAGGTGATACCAATCTCCCACTGAATCTATAAAAACAAAATCTCAATAAAGCTCCCACAGAATGTCTACTTTTTAGGCAATGTTTCTGGTAAGCCCTCCAAGACAAATTAATTGCAAAATGTGTCACTTGGTAAATGAGTGAGTTAATTTCCACGTAAAGACAGTTTAGTTAGAAGTCAATTAATTGTTGAAGGATATCTACCCCCCAAAATATTGTTGGCTTGAGTGCCATTCCTATTAGGTCATACTGGCAGCAGTTAAATAGCAAGACCAATTTCTGTTAAGGGTAGTCCTTAGTCAGATTAATTAGCTCCGGTATTCTTTTGTTTCTTTCTAGAAGAAAAATTATTAAGAAATACATTGTGTGTTTTCTGAAATAACCAGTTTATAATATTCATGTTCATAGGGTCAATCAAAATGAAGCTGCTTCTTTGGGCTTGCATTGTGTGTATTGCTTTCGCAAGGAGGGTGAGTACACCCACTTTTAATATTATAGCAATGGTATAACCACCAAGTAATTATTGGCAGGGATTCATGCTAATACTAAAGTTATTAAAGTGTTTATAAAATGCAGCAGAGAAAACTGTTGGTGGGTAAGAGATTTTTTTGTGTCAAAGTCTTCAGAGTAAATTTTGAATATCAAAAATTAACAAAAGTTATGAAAAATAGATTGACAGCAAGGAAAAAAGGTAAGTTCAGAAATGTAGTGGGTGGGAGGAGGAAAGAACTCCAGGGAACCTGGCATCCTATGTAGATAACCTTAACAGAATTTTAATCTCTTCAAATTATAGAGTGCTGAATTGGGCCTCCCCTGGTAGAGTCCCATTGGTAGAGGTATTTATGTAGAGTCACAAGGAGCAGTTGACTTGGTAGAAAAAAATGGGTGTAATGGTCTTTAATGTAATATAAATAGATGAGATTCTAGAGTAAGAAATACTTGAGGACAAACTCTTAATCCTAGCCAATGAACATGATAACCATTCTATTTGAGACAATAACACCTATTCCCAAGTAACTGTTTCGAATACTAAATAAGATAATTATATAAAGTGCTTAGAAGCCGGGCGTGGTGGTGCATGCTTGTAATCCTAGCATTTGGGAGGCTGAGAACAGAGGATCCAGGTTCGTGGCCAGCCTCAGCTACCTAGTCAGGCCCTCTGCAACTTAGTGAGACCCTGTTTCAAAATAAAGAATAAAAAGTAGGGCTGGGGGTATAGCTCGGAGGTAGAATGCCCCTGAGTTCAATCCCCAGTACCAGAAAAGAAAAAAAAAGTGCTTAGCAGTGTGCCTAGGGTACAGTAGGAAGTCAAATGCTATTGGATATTTTCAACTGCTACTATTATCTTGTCCAAATTTCAAAATATTAATCTACCTCTCCCAAAGTCTTAAATTAACCTCTGATTTTTAAAATGGTTAGTGATGATTTTTCTATACTTCATAGTAGTTTTTATTCTTCTCTTATTCTATAGTGCATAATCTATGATGAATGCCTCAAACATATTGATGCTTTATTGGAGAACAAGTGGATATATGGTTCTTCTGGTATTATAAAGAGTTGGCAATCTCTCTCTCTCTCTCTCTCTCTCTCTCTCTCTCTCTCTCTCTCTCTCTCTCACACACACACACACACACACACACACACCGAGACAAAACCTGGAAGGTAAAAGAAAACAACAAGACTAGATGAACAAGAACTGAATGGTCTTTCATGTGATAAAGATTTACATACAAACAGAATATTACAAACTAAAATCCTTCTGGCCAAAATAAAATTCCCTGGCCAAAAATATATAGTGATGCTGATGATAAATAATTCATACTGGTGACTCAAATTTCAAAAATAAATTATAATAATTATAAGGTTTAGAAAATTTGGTAACATGGAAACCTGGGTACAGGCATTTTCAAGTAAAGAGCCATATTAAATCTTTTTTTCTTTGTTTCAGAAGCATTATCCCTTCAATCGGGAGGTAAGACTTTTATTTATGTATGAATGTTTTTACCCTAAATTATATTTCACATTTAAAAATTATCTAATTCCTTGACAGTGCAATTTAATGACCATTACCACTAAAATATTGGTTGTGTTAATCTCTTATGATTTGATGGGAAGAATATTTACTAGTAGGCCTTTTGACCAGAAGTATTGAGAAAGTGCACTCCTTTTGTTCTGTTATAAATTTTCACTTTGCCCAGAGTTTCCCTCACACTTCTATAATATTTATCACATTGTGCTTGAACAAAGTAATATAGCCAGCGAGGTTTTACCCATATGAGACATTAGAGCAGAAGAAAGCATGAGATAGCCAGGCAGCCATATATTCAGGTATGTCTTCATGCTCGAAACAACAAGCAGGAGGATGTGTCCCAGAGAGATGGATGCCTTCTTTGTATCAAACACCCACAAGTCATCCCATGTAAGAGATGAAAATATTAACTAATATTTTTCATTCCTTGCCACTTTTGCCTCAAATTCTGATGAGAGGAGTGTACTAATAAAATTATAATTGCACCTACCTATAAGTATGCAGTAGATACACATGACAATGTAGAGGGAGAGGCCAAAAGACATGGTGGGACACATGTACACTCTTGACTAACAATCAGTAAACTTACAGCAAAAGAGTTAGGATCTTTTGCACATAATTTTTAAATTGAAACTGTATGTGATATTATTTTTGAATTCCTGTTGAGTTAATATTTTGGTCATTTGCCTCTGTGCATGTTCTGAAAATATTTTGCTTATAAATCATGTTTCATACCTGCTGAAATGATTCCTGAGAAAAGTTTTAACTTAGTAATTCAGGACTACAATCCAAAATTGGAAAGGAATGTTAAATTTTAATTAGGAAGCTTGGCTGACTGGGTGACGCAGTATCCCAGACACTTAAATAAAAAAATCTCATCTTTTTCTTGTAGTGTCCAGGATTCCAATACCTAGTACAAGGATAGCAGGGAAAGACACTCATTTTATATTTTATAAAATAAATAGCAGACTTCAAGAAATAGCATAAAATAGCCCAAAGCCCCTGAAGAACAACCTATGTTTATTGAGAAGTTACATTGCAAAGCACTGGTTAGTCACTGGGGATTTTGTAGTAAACACATAGGATAATTTTTTTTTTTTTTTTTGCGGTACTGGGGATTGAACTCAGAGACATTCTACCTTGGAGCTACACCCCCAGCCCTATTTTTTATTCTTTATTTTGAAACCGAGTCTCACTAAGTTGCGGAGTGCCTCACTAGGTAGCTGAGGCTGGCCACGAACCCAGATCCTCCAGTCTCAGCCTCCCGAATGCTGGGATTACAAGCGTGCGCCACCAGGCCCAGCTCACATAGGATAATTTAATGTGAATAGCAGCTAGACATAAAACTAAATCAAAACATTTGGTTCCCTATACCTCAAAGTTTATAAATGGGAATGAATAAGAAAATTAAATGATAGTATGGAAACACTGGAACTAGTAAAACAGTAATCAATCATTGCACATCTATTTTGTAAGAATGTATATTAGAATAGCAGAACTGAGGTACATAGTTACAGTAAAAGGCAAACAGCCATAGCCCTTAAGAAAGGAAATGTCAGCCAGGAGTGGTGGCACACGCTTGTAATCCCAGCGTTTGGTAGGCTGAGACCGGAGGATCCGGGTTCACGGCCAGCCTCAGCTACCTAGTGAGGCACTCCGCGACTTAGTGAGACCCTGTTTCAAAATAAAGAATAAAAAAAAAATAAGACTGGGGGTATAGCTTGGAGGTAGAATGCCCCTGAGTTCAATCTCCAGTGCCACAAAAAAAAAAAAAAAAAAAAAGAAAGGAAATGTCAATTACTCAGAGTTTTGTCTATTATAGTCATTCTGAATATAAGTAAAAATCTAGAGAAAAGATGTCTTCCAGTGATGTCAAATTTAAAACAAACATTGCTTTCTCGTTTTAGAAAACTTTCTCATCCAGTGAAGAGGTAAAATATTCATTCACATTTATATTAGAAGATACTGAAATGTATTTTACAGGATTCATTTTTCTTAAAATAGCGTTTTCTATCAAATAATGCAAGACCCTCTGCAACTTAGTAAGACTCTGTTTCAAAATTAAAAAAAAAAAAAAAGGTTTGGAGGTGTAGCTCGGAGGTAAAATGCCCCTGGGTTCAATTCCCAGTACCTGCCCCACCCATCCCCCCAAAAAAGTCATGACCTTGAATGAGGTGTTCAAAAGACAAATCTGGAATATAAGGCAAAGAGATCCCTGTCCCTGGAAGAGGGATAAGGAAAGGAGGAGAAGACTTCAGTGCCAGCTTTAGAGACCTGGAGAGCACTGAGGGCAGCAGGCACCAGGTCATGGGTGGTAGAGGTGGAGGTCTGGAAGCACTAATCCTATCATCCTATATTAATCTTCTATAAAACACAGAAGCCTCTTTATTCCTGGTCTGGACTGGCATATTCTGTAATTAACAACACTTTTGTTTGTCTACATGCAAAATATTTCTCCCTCAACTGTGGTTTATTAAGTTTTCTTAAGAAATTATGATGCTCTATTTTCAAAAATTATGGATGCATGTTAGCCTTTAGAAAGACAAAATTGGTATTCTTTTTAAAATGCTGAACACATATCATCATAGTCATAGTAATATATAGCTAGGACATAAAGCCAGTGATAATTGACTTCTTTGCTTTTCCTTTAGGATTACAAAGGCTATCGCTACCCATCGAATCCATATCCACATATTTCTTATGGCATACGGAATGATAATTCACCTCGTCTTTTGCCTCCTCTTTACTATTCCTCCCTGAATAACATCCCCAATTATGCTGGGGAAATTGACACTAAAACAGGGTCATCTCAATATCCCTGGGTTCTCTCTGCTTCTGGAGTTCCCTATGCATACCAAGCCTCAGCTACTCGGTTGAATGCCCCTCCTTCCCCTGCTGTTCGTGGTCCTCTTCCTCCTCTCCCTCCTCCTCCTCCTCCTCAGGCATCCCCCTTTTACTCTCCTTCAAATGTTCCTGCAGCACCTGCTGCCCCATCTATTGCATCTGAGCCGGCTCCAGCTGCGCCTGCTGTAGCTGAGCCTGCTGCACCTGAGCCTGCTGCACCTGAGCCTGCTGCACCTGAGCCTGCTGCAGATTCACCTCTTCCAGCTGAGCCTGCGGCATCAGAGTTCTCTGCAGACGAGCCTGCAGCAGCAGAGTCTGCCGCAGCCAAACCTCCTGCAGCCCAATCTGCTGCAGTTGAGTCTGAGGCCCCCGAATCTGTTGCAGCCAAACCTGCTGCAGCTGAATCTGCAGCTGCTGAGTCTGCTGCAGCCCAGTCTGCTGCAATGGAATCTGCAGCTGCTGAGTCTGCCGCAGCTGAATCTGCTGCATCAAAGCTGCCTGCATCCAAGCCTGCTGCAGTTGAGCCAGATGCACCTGAACCCGCTGCAGCCAAGCCAGCTGCACCTGATCCGACTACAGTTGAACCTACTATATCTGAGCATGTGGAAGCCAAACCTGCTGCAGTCCAGCCTGCTGCAATTGAGCCTGTAGACCCAGAACTTCAGCCTTATTCTCTTGGACAGGGGGTAGGTTTCCTGCACCTTACCAAAACAATGCATGAGATTTGGAAAAGGAAAGAAAAAGAAACAGTCTTTTCACAGGCAAACATATATCACCTTAAACATTTTGAGCAGCTTTATTGAGATAACACTTGACATAGAGAAAACTGCAGATATTGGAAGTATACACCTGAAAGTTTTGACATATCTATGCACTCACAAAAAGAATTACCAGGATGTAAACATATCCACCACAGCCTGGAATTTTCTCCTGTTCCTTACATCCCTCCTTCCCTTTTTTTTCCCATATGGACGTGTCACTACAAATTGTCATGCACTTCCTAGAATTTACTGTAAGAATTCCTTTATGTCTGGCCTAATTTACTCTTAGATTTATATCCACAAAGCTGGATAAACCAATAGTTCACTTTGTGGCAGATTATAATTTCATTATATAGAAACATAATTACCACATATTCCATAATTTTCTTACCCATCATGTATTAATGAACATTTTGGCTTCCAAATTGAATGTTATTAATTAAGTTATTATTATACTGGTGTAAACATCCAGTACAATGTTAAAAGTGATTACATAAGCATCCCTCCCTTGTTCCTGATGTTATGGAGACACATTAAATTTTCATCACACACACACATACTTACACATACACACATGTTTACAACATAAGGTACATATGCCTAGGTAGACCCTGGAAATGCTCCTTGGCCAGTATGCTAAGAGAGGCATAGTGTCCACTTCCTTTGCTTCGTATCTCTTAGTAATCGCTGTCCTTGATAGCCTGATGTCCTGATCTTGAAAAATTCTTCCTTGTTATATATTTGAACATTTTTTGTTTGTTTTAAGCAAGAGAGTAACTCTAGTTTCTGTTGACTTCAAGCAAAGTTCTCAACTTTTAAAAAAAGTTATTTAAAAATATCTTAAGTACTTAGTCTCTATGCTCTACTTATTAGGTTATTTTATAAAAAGCAGATGAACTTTGAAAGAAGGTCTTCCAACCCTAGGAAGAAAATGAAAACAAATGGGAGTTTAAATCCATCAGTGCAAGTTATATAGTATAATCACAGACTTCATCCTGTTGCGAAAGGAACTTAGAATTTTCATTGGAAGTATTGATTTAACTCTGATGGCAATAGAGTATCATATATGAGTTTTGACAAAATCATTAGGACAGAACTCTTAGAAAAGAAAGATTATCCAGAAAAGATAGGTCTGATACTACAAAATTAAGCATATTTTGATATTTTGTCATGTATGAAAACATCTTTTTTCTTTTAGGTAAAGAAATGAAAATTTATAGAGAAGAGAGTATCATGCATTTATTTCTGTAAGTCATACATGATAATGAGATTTAGAAATTATAGGTTAAGTAGACCAGTTCTCAACATCTGAAACTACTTTTGAATATATTTTTACTACATGAGAATGAGAAAGTGGGGTGTAGGTAAGTGCTGATAGTCTGTGCCCCAGAGTTTCTGAAATTATGAACTTGTGTCCTGTGTGAAGAACTCAAATACTTTGGGACAACTAGAAAGTTCTTCCTTAAATTGATACAAATTGATTATGATTTAAATATTCTGAAATAATAGTGGCCCATGTAGGAAGAAACTTCCATAAGAGGGCAGGGCATGGAACTAAGGAGGCAAGAGGTATTCTTTGTTAAAGTTCTCACAGGTCATTCTGTATGTTACCTATTGAGCCACCATTCTCACCCCACATGGAGAGTCAAATTTTAGGAAACAATGTAGACCTGAAGTCTCCCAGTGTCCACCTTCTACCCCTTCCCACACACCCACAGCACTCCCAGCATATACTTAGCTGGGAAGAAAGGCACTGATTGAGGAGCTCAGCTGGACTCATTCCATCTTTCATCAGATTAGGAAATAAGCAAGAAGTTTGGTTGCCCTCATTGCACATTCTCATTCCTTCATCCTTCTGGCAAAGCTGTTATAATTTTACTGTTATAATTATTCACTGACTGGATGTGATAGTGCATGCCTCTCATCCCAGTACTTGAGAGGAGGATTGAAGGCTCAAGGCCAGCCTCAGCAAATTTCAAGACCCTGAGTAACCTAGCAAGACCCTGTTTCAAAAACAAAAAAAAAAAATAAAATAAAAAGAGCTAGGGTATAACTCAGAGATAGAATGCCCTTGGGTTAAATCCACAACACTAAAACAAAGCAAAATAAAACTGTAAATATTCACTGAACAGAATAATGACAAGATTTTATTTTACTCTGAGACAGATCAAACTTTCTACTGAAGTGACATGAGTAGCTAAAGTAGAATTGAAAAGCATTATTACCGTCAGTGAGGCCTCTTGATAGCAGCTATTGTCAAGGACACTAAAAGGCTTCAATTTTTATTGAAACCCTGATTAATGCTTATTTTGGTTTATTTATCTTATTGGTGTGGAAGATGAAAGGTTGCTTAGTGAATTAGTTCAAGATAAAAGAGACATTTAATAATTTCATATTGTAGTAGGCATTTGTATTATTTCTTTCCATCTTAGTTATGTACTTCATAATAGGTAAAGGGGGAAAAACTACTTTCCAGAAAAGCCTCCCTGTTGTTGATCTGAAACCAGTGCACAAAAACATTCTGTGTAATATATATATATGCAAATATATGTAAATACTTCATAATGTTGAATGAACACTGCATTTATAAATGAATTGGTATAAGAATGCAATGTTAATTGTTACAAGAATGAATAATATCTACAAGAAGAAGAAAACATCTTAAATGTGTATTTATGGTATGGATTTTTAGATAGCCATTCTATATAGTCCTTTAAAAATAACATTAAAATCATAAAGTGAGAAAATTATGCTTTAAGTGAAAATAATTTGGTCACTGACACAAAACTAACATGTATTTTCCCTTTTCAGATACTGGTGCAGAAATCAATGAAATCTTAAAAAAAATTCCTTTTCCAAAGACCATTTCATTCTGTTATATTAAAATTATGTTTTATCACATTGATTGATTTGTGTGGTTTATCAGTGGACTTAATTTAGACTGAAATAATATTTATGGTATATTTTTCCAATTCAAATATAAAACTCTTACTTCATAAACATGAAAATAATTATAGTC
This sequence comes from Graphiurus murinus, assembly GCA_004027655.1. Taxonomy (NCBI): domain Eukaryota; kingdom Metazoa; phylum Chordata; class Mammalia; order Rodentia; family Gliridae; genus Graphiurus; species Graphiurus murinus. Next base: position 43,864 of record PVLC010002618.1, on the reverse strand, counting down.
ATAAATTTAAACATATGATATATTAAATGCCTTTCTTTTGAACACTGTTTAAAAATGCAACACAAATAGATTTTGTCTTTTTTTTCCATATTCTTTCTTCTGCAAGTATACAGAAGGTAGTAAAAGAAAGACAACCTTCTTCATGACTTTTGCTCTATTCCTTTTGCCCCAAAATGTTACATCTACTTTTCAAAAAAACTTATTTAATATCAACTTAGCACTTACTGATGCTAGAAAATATTCTAAGCCTCTACCCCATTAAGTCCCTGTAATAACTTCATGAGGTAACCATTTTAAAAATAGGAAAGTGAGTAACAGAGAAGACAAATGATTTGCCAAAGATTATATTGCCATATAGTGTTAGATGTGGGATGAGAAAGCATACCAAAATAATGTAGAATCTGAACTTTATTGGAAAACAAATTCTTTACCTGTGTCTATATGTTGCAAAGTTGGTCTTATGTTTTCTTCTAGTAATTGAAAAGTTTCTGGTCCAATTTCTAAGTCTTTGATCTATCTTGAGTTGACTTGTGAAGGATGAGAGATAGGAGTTTCTTGAATTGACTTCTACACAAAATTCCTTCTGATTACATTAAAGTTTGGCCACATCTCACCTTGCTATTTAGAATATACCCATTTTAGTAATTTCGTAATTTGATGGATATCGCATTGAATCTGTAGATTACTTTTGGGAGGCTGGCCATTTTGATGATATTTATTCTACCTATCCGAGAGCATGGAAGATCTTTCCATCTTCTAAGGTCTTCATCAATTTCTTTTTTCAACTTTTTATAGTTGTCCTTATAGAGGTCTTTTACCTCCTTGGTTAGGTTTATTCCTAAGTATTTTATTATTCAGGGTGCTATTGTGAGTGGAATTGTTTTCTGGATTTCTTTTTCAGTAGATTTATGGTGGCATAAGGAAAGCTTTTGATTTTTTAAGATTGATTTTGTATCTCGGCACTTTACAGAACTTGATCAGTTCTATCAGTTTTTGGTTGACACAATGGAACTTTACTAAGCCATAATAAAGAACAAAATCATTTACATTATGCTACAAAGAAGGTGACTTAACTGAAGGTGATGGGGGGGAGGGAAACACCCTAATTCACATGGTGTACTTTCACAAACATATCAAAGTCAATCACTAAGCCAAACATGAGAAGGAGGGAGGGAGAGGGAATCGAGTAGGAATTGGGGAAGAGCTAATTGAGTGACGTGTGCAATAATGCCTCTACCAGCTTGTACCTAACAAAGATATATGATTACAATGCACCAATAAAAAATTAAAAATAAAAATAAACAAAATGAGTAAGTTTTGGAGACCTAATGTTCAACATAATGATTATATTCATTATAATGTATTTGAACTTTGCTGAGAGTATACTTAAAGTCAGAGTCTGTACATGTGGTCTACCACCTATGTTACCTTAAGGGTCAAATCAAGCTGTATGATAAGAATACTGTCTCAATCTAGCTTCTACTGTTAACAACAGAAAAATGTTCTTATTGGATTTTAAATATTTATTTACAAAGAATTGTTCAAATATATATAATGGGTCAGAAATAAAAACTGGACTCAACTAAATTCAGAGACCAATTACTTTTTATTGTCTTTATAAAACCTGAAGTAAATTCCTTAATACCTTATGAACACTTCTAAACCGAAAGGACTCATTTGATGCTATCATCACTTTCCTACTCCTAGAGCCAAATAAGACAGAATCCTTTAGATAATAATAACTGAACAGACTCTATTTATTCTTATTTCACACACACACACACACACACACACACACACCTGCATGTGCACACTACAAAGAAAAGGGAAAAGAGAGTTGCATAACTTAAAAATTAATCCTCTTCTTTGCACTGTGGTTAGTTGAAACTCTAGATCCTCTTACTGCTCTGGACAAACAAAGAAGTAAGAATTCTTCCTTTGTTTTCCAACATTTGGTGAGACACACTTCTTTTAGGAGGTGAAATATGAAGTGAATGGGGAAGGTTATAATTCACTGAGCACTAAAAGAGCTGAAAAAGATTATGGAAACAGTCTGGAGCTTGGGTAACCTGGAAATTACACCATGGGGAAAGTGGATGCAGGAAGTCATAGGTTTAACATGAAAAAGAAAAGTATTTCTAAAGGAACATGATAGCTAGCTTAAAAATATCCAAAGATTCTCTACCATTTCGTGCTCAGGGGATGGCAGTGGGAAGGGGAGAGAGAGAGAAAGAGAGAGAGAGAGAACACAAACTCCACTCTCACATCATGGGAGCTAGAAGCAGAGAGAGGGAGGAGGAAAGATATATAATCCCTAAGGCCACTCCCCCATACACCCCTTCTTAGCAACCAAGCCCCACTTCCAACATTGCTACCTTTCAAGAGGGACATTCTAAATTCAAATCATTACAGCTTCCTTGAATGCTTTATCAAATATGTTCCTCCTCACTCCAGCCCAGTTGTTGTCCTATTATTGGTTTATTTTTTCATACAATTATTACTATCTCCTTTTAGTTTTAACTTATTATTTATTTGTCCTTATTGATGCACCTACCTAATATCCAAAAATATAAGATCCATAAATTCAAGAATTTCTGTCTTATACACCACTTTATTACCAGGGTCAATAGAATACAAGGGATATATTGAGTGATCAGTAACTAGTTTTGAAATGATAGGAAGAGCAAAGAATAGAATAAAGGACCTATGGAATGAAGAATGAAAAGATTTTTTACAAATATTCATCATATTTTAGTTTGAAAAAATTTCCTGAGACTATTTCTTTGTCTGTAATAGTACCTATGACCAGAATGTTAATGTTATACGTAGCCTTGAACATATATTTATATATGTGTGTGTATAATTATTGAATATATTGAAATATTGAATGTATATATTTCAAATAAGAAACTACCTTACATAGTAAATTCCTAATTTGAGATTTACTTCCTTCTCATAGAGTCAAATAGGGACTAATTTTCATTTCACTTTACTTTAATAACTTGAATTGAAACCAACAAAAGTATCTTTCTTTCATATATATTCAACATGCACTTCTAAATATTGGATGATAAATTTGTAGTCACACATTGTATGGATTTTAATGGTTGTAATTTCTAGGTTCTGGCCCTTTTCCTTGGTATAAATTGAAGCCTTGTGGAAGAATTTGTAAATATAAGTGTATAAGAAATAACAGAGATGAAGAAAATGAATCAAGATATAATCATCAAGAGGCTATAAAGCCTTGTCTAATTTTAATGGCTAATGAAACATTATGTGATATAATTGTATCACATTTAGAAATAGTCTTTTGTTGAGCTTTTCACTGGCTGTGAGGAAGGATTTTATCGAAAATTTTTGACTTTTATTAATAAATGTGACATTTTAGCATAGAGGAAAATTTACATTTTTTGCTCCTATTACAATGTAACTGTGAAAAGTTCTCGTCAGTCATGGCAATATACATTTTGAGTTAACTATCATTACAATAATATTTTGCTTCCTAGTTTATCATTCTTAACTACGTTGAGACATGTTAAATTGAATGAAGGGTAAATACTAACACTTTGAATTCCTGTCATTTGCTTTGTGAAGAACAAATTGCTGAGAATGAAAAGAGACCTCAGATTTGAAAGAAGAAAATTTCATTCAAACCAGAAGATTGGAAACTTCCTCCATTATTTTGTCTTCCTTATTTATTACATTCAATTTTTCAAAAAATCTCAATTATATTTTAATAGTTCTTTTGTTTTGGTGTGGTGTATGACACATTTTTAAAAGTCCATACAAATGGACATTATCATGACTAATCCTAAAGTAAACACGTGTGTAACTACCACCATCTGGAAAGTCCACATTAAATTGTGAAACGTGTTCATCACTTCATATATTATTTAGTGCCCCATGTATCAATTTACTTTCTTTTTTATTTGTAGAGTTAAAACATATCCAGTGATTTAAATCAACTAATTCTGTTTTATGATTTTCCACATCTGATTCACTTCCTAAAATAATATTGTTCAGTTTTTCCCACCCACGTAAAGAGCCCCAATGACTAGAAGCTTTTGTTGAAAACAAAACAAATATCAAAGTTGTGTTTTCATTTAAATGCATGAGAATTCATCTTCTTAGATGGAAGCATGAAGTTCACTTGTTGTATGAATACTGAAATATATGTAGAAAGGAGTATTACATGGGTAATTCAAGATGTGGACTATAACTGTCAGCAAGCTATGCTATCAGCTCAAAATATTCCCTTTTGTATCTTCTTTGCGATGGAAGGATGAAAATCTACAAACCACATTCCATTTCATCTTCTGCCAGTTGTCTATTAAACTTTTCCCAAACAGGGTACTAAAGAAAGTGGCAATTTCTTAATGCTGCAGTATCCCAGACTTTGGATTAATTCTTCTCTCTCTACATTTATTCCCTTGTTTGTCTCATCCCATTGCATGATATAAATGCTGTCTATATGTTGATGATTCCCAAATTTTTATCTAAAGACTGGATACATTCTCTGAATTCTGGATTCATATATCAATCTACCTATGTGACTTTTCCACTTAGCACCTCAAATATTATACCTGACCTCCCCCCACCAAATCTGTTCCCTCCATCCTTTTTCCAATAAATATCAAAAACCATTCTTTCAATTGCTAAAGACTAAATATTTGTCATTGATTTCTCCTTCTCTAAAATTATACATAGGATCTTTCAGTAAACCCAGTAATACTATGGCAATATATCAAAGTAGCACTACCATTCTAGCTAATATGTATGGAGAGAAAGGAGGAGGAGCTGGGTGGTCTGCAGAAAAAAAAATATAACAACTGCTGTGTGCATGTATGTTTGTATTATTTTGAACCTCACTATGATGTATAATTACAATACACTAATAAAAGTTTAACAATAAATCCAGTAGCTAAAACTTCAAATTGTTCAGAATCTAGCCATTGTAAGAATACCTACACCAATACTACCACCATGTCTGACATATTTTTTGGATTTTTGCAGCAACCTCCTTACTGCCTTCCTGATTCTATCATTTCATACATACTCATTCCAATGTTTTCTTAAATGTGACACTCATTTAAGAATCATGTAAAAATATTCATCAGATTTCATTATTTTAACATAGCATAGCTTCATAGGTGTGCCATCTGAACCTTGTTTGAATTATGGCCAAAGAAAAGAAATTAAATACCTGAACTGGACATCTCTTCTGTAAGGATAAGCAACTCTACTATTTTACCATGTATATGTTTCACTTTATTTGATTAGAGAAAACATTGATTAATGCTTTGAGATACTTATTTAAAATAGCATGAATAGGCATTTCAGCCTAGACTCGCTGTGATTTCATACCATAGTAGAATAGATTAAAATTTCCTGAGAAAGATAAAAATAATGGAAATTGCTAATTATTTGACCAAAAATACAAAGTTCTGGTGATGCTTGAATGAAGATTGTCATAAGTAAGATAAAAGATGGAGCTTAAGTACAAAAGTAGTTTAAGTGGCTGTGAGATTGAGTCTCAGATCATATTAGAAAGACTGCTTATCACTGTGCTTAGAAATAAAGTAATATTATTTAAAATGATTTAACTCTATTCTCTTTCAAGTATTTTCTGCAGGGGGAAAGACATACTTATGATATACCAAGAATGAAAATTCAGATGCTTATTCTAAATAGATTAGAATTCATTAATATACAATTATTTCATAAACAATGAAGTAGATGAAGAAAATATTGAGATCAGAATACAAGTTTCCTGTGTTTTTTTTTTTTTCTGTTTTATTTTTATTCTTTTATTTCCTAAGCCTTCCTCCTGAGAGTGTGGGAAGTAGCAGGAGAGAAAGAATTTACGAATGGTGACTCTCCATACCCCTATGCCCATCCTACACTTCACCTGTCACAGAAAGACATCATCCTCTTAGAATGGTCCAAGATAGGAGTTTGACTTCCCTTTCCCTTTCTTCTTGCTCCCACTAGTGGTCATGTATTGTCTATTCTTCAGGTTTCCTATCTTCTCCATTCCCTCTCACTTAGAAATCATGCTTCCTGCTCCTAGCAACATCCTCTCTTGCTGTTGGTCCAATCACAAAATATAAACCCACAGGGGTATTTAAAATATACATTTTTTGGATCTGCATTCAGTTTCACTGCCAAATTTACAAGCACTTATATTTCATTGTTAGGTATTTGATAAGATCTGAGCTCTTAGTTGTAGAACTTGCATATTTTAACATTTTTATTTTTGAGCTTTCATTATTGTTTTGTTTTTATGTATTTGTAACATTATATTGAATTGTTATAACTATACAAAAAGTTATACAACTTATAGTTTTGTATCTTGATGAAATATTACAGAGAAGTTATTTTATTCTTGGAATGAACTCTGACTGGCTCCCCCTCATCTCCTGAACACACAAAGCTCTTCTCTATACCCTCTCCTGCCTCTCAGTAAATAAGACACAACTATTCTAGTTGCTCAGAATGAAAACATCAAGGTCATCCCTTACTTTTTCTTATCCACATGCCACACAGAAGAGCATTAATAAATCAAAACAGCACCACCTTCAAAATATACTCAGAGTTAGCCATTTGTCATCATCCATGCTGCAAGTGATCCGAAACCACTATCATTTCTCATCTGAGTTTTACAGAAACTCCCAAACTGGACTTCTTGCTTCCATTCTTCCCCTTTTGAGTCTCTTCTCAACAGTGTTTCAAGACTGATCCCTTTTCAGAATATTAGTCATATCTCCTCACTCTCCTGCTCAAAACTCTTCCATGAGATCCTCATATCAAAATAAAAGGTAAAGTCCCTTTGAATGTTGCCTCCTAAACTCTTGGTAATGTTTCCTATGTTGCCCCATATTTCTTCTACTCAATCACACTGGGCATATCTCAAACTCAAGGTTTTTGCACCTGCTATTTCCTTTGCCTGGAATGCACATTTTCTACAAGGTTTGCATCTTCATCTTCTCCAAGTGTTTGCTCAGATGCAGGGCTGCCAGATTTAGCAAGAATAAATAACAAGATACCCAGCTAAATTTTAATCTCAAATAAATTGAAAATTTTTAGGATGAAGTTGTCCCATATAATATTAGGGACATCTTTTTACTCCAAATTTATTAGTTCCTTATCTGAAGTTAGCTAGAATTACTAAAACAAAGTAGACATAACTTATGCTTACAGGAAGATTTGATTTTGCTAACATTCTTGCTTTCAGTCTCTCTCTCTCTCTCTCTCTCTCTCTCTCTCTCTATATATATATATATATATATATATATATCATTCACACACACACACCTTACACAACAACATTTACTTGGACCATTATCCCTCTTCTCTCTACTATTATAGTTGTTCATTGACAACTTTCTTCAAAACAGGATCAAAAGAGTAGAAAAAAGAATTTGATGAAATAAAAGAAATTAATATCTGAAATTATTGTGAAAGGTAAGTGAAAACTCTTCACCTTCCTCCAAATGTATTACCAAAGTTCCATAGGTACAAAGAAACCATCGTGTGGGCATATGAAAACTATTTTGTATTGTCTAATTCCAACACCTGCAGCCGCCTTGGAGGTTCTAATTGTATCCTAAGTTCCTCCTGAAGGAAGGAACCAATGCCAGTGGTGGCTCCAGAAAAGTCTCAAAGCAGCTTTCACATCTCAGTCTTGGGAGGAGCACAGAGTAGAGTGCAGGCCACCTCTTGAACTCTGTGCAACGTAATTTCAGATATGATGAAACTCAGAAATCCTATTTACTCAGGCCAAAATATCTCAATTCTTTAACTTCTATGCAGAAATCGCTTTCCCAGACATTTATTTATCTTAATTATATTCCCCAAATTTTTAATAAATTCTTCATATACCTCAAGTTACAAATCTAGACACAGTAATCTAAAGTTTTGGTATTTATTTGACTAATATAAACAAAATTTCCCCTGTCTCAGGAAAGTTCTTCTTTAACTCCAACAATTAAACAGATGAGGGAGATAATAATACACAAAGGATAATTTTCCTATTTTTTTGTTTTTCTCCCTTTCTTTCTTTCTTCCTTTCTTTTTCATTATTTCTTTCTTACTTTCGTGTGTGGTCCTGGGGATGAAACCAGGTGTGTTCTACCACTGAGCTATCCCCCCAGTCCATTTTTTATTTTTTATTTTGAAATAGTCTTACTAAGTTGACATGTGCTGGCCTACACCTGCAATCCTCCTGTCTCAGGCTCCCAAGTACTGGGATTATAGGTGTATATAACTGCACCCTGCACAAAGGACAATTTTCAATAATATCAGCTCCAGAAATAGTTATAAAAGCCCCAATGTTGTCTTTAATGTCACAAATCTGCTCCTTCTATGCCAAAATATGTTACTCTCTTCCTATTCTAGTCCTGACTAAATCTGGTCTCTCGAAGGTACCTTAACAATACTAGGGACCCTTTACAAAGCACTTTTTATCTGGGTACAGCCTGCACTTTCATCTCTAACCTCCTGAGGTTCTAAATCCTTAGCACATATTCATTTAGGTAAATGCTTAAATATTCCTTTTCAAGAAAAGAAGCACTTAATTAATCTCAAAACACTAGTATTTAAAAAATGTAGAGTTCAAAAGTTTTAATAAAAATTAGATCATACTCTTCTGAGGAAAGTTCTGACATCATCAAGAAAGTGATAAATAGAACAGATGGATAGAAAATAATTTAGTCCTTGAAATTGCTAAGCCACCTAAACAATTGGCAAAATTGCTGTTCAGTTTTGCCTTTGGGTATGTACACAGGCAGATAGGCTCTGGTCTATCTTTTTAAGCCCTGTTATACAATAATAAATATCATTGTCTATGAGATATTATGAGGGAGCTATTGCATTGATTTAGATTCAGCTTTCCTTGTTTTTCATCCTGTCTATGTTTCCTTTGGCTTTTCTCTTATTTGGCAAACAAGGTACCCCTTTCCTGTTTGTGAATGTCTTTATTGATTTCTATTGTCACACCTATTTTCCTTGTACTAAATGTTAATCCCTGGTATATGTCTTGGTTGAATGTGTGCTTTGTTGCTGTGATGACTTATTAGTCCATGCCCTTTTTAATGGAAATCCTACGGAAGCTGAATATACCTCCTAATGTTTGCATGGGATTTGAGGGATCACTTTAGAAGCTTCCAAGTTGGCATTTAATTTCTTCTAGCATTTAACATTCTTAAAACCTATACACTTAAAAAATTTAAAAGCTATGGCTGTACTTTTATTAATTTGCACTGCAAGGGACCACCACTATGCTGCCTCATCTTTCAGATAGTCTTTTGTATTGGAATTTCCTAATAAATAGCGATAAAGCAAATATCTATCACATATTAAATTTCACAATTAGATTTCGTGACAGAGGTCTTCAGACAAGCAGTTTGAATATTTTCTCATTTTTACACTTCTGTACTTTACTTACAGAAAAACTGCTAGATATATCCCACATTTATGATGACCAATGAGCACCATAAGAGCAAGTTTACTCAGAATAATTTGTATTTTAGCCCTAAAATCTATAGCTTTTCATATTTCTTCAACATATCTGCTTTACTAATGTAAGTTTGAGTTATCTATAGTTACTGTAAGATGTATTTCCTATGGCATGACTCTACATATGTAAAATTTAGAATGTTGCATGAGAAGTTTCAGTTCATATTTTTATTAGGAAAAAGAAAAGAATAATACTAAAAACAAACAAACAAACAAAACCGCTAAATACATGTATATCTGATGGAGACAGCGCCCTCGTGTGGTATTTGCACCAAGCTGAGTTTGCTTTGATCAAAATATTTAACTGGCCTGGTTGACAGTTTTGTTGTATCTTGGGGCCCATTCTGTGTCAACTGCAGCCACTAAAATTGATTTAACCTTAAAGTCCATCTCAGTAAAACATCCTAAGTAGCTACATACAATTAGTAATGGCAGGCACTTAGTATAAAATTTTTAGTTCCTTTAGCCACAAAAGCATTCAGTTATACCAAAAGTTAAGTTAATCAGATTCATCAGGAAATAATAAGGCTTGTTTGTTCAAGTCTCTGATTTCACATAAATATTTTCTTTAAATTTTAGCATTTTCATATGAAAGACTTAATTGACAAAAACAAACAGATTGGAAGAATAAAAAATCCTGCTACTGTAGTATATTACCAATAAGATATTAGCTTTTTTAAATACCCACATGTACATGTACACACACAGAGACAGACAGACACACACACACACACACACATGGATCATCTCACTTTGGGAATCCCTTGGCCTATTACATGTAGGTCACTCTTATTAAGACTACCTAAGAATATATATTCTATGGTCACTCCGTCAACCAACTATATACAATTGGGGTCATATAATTTGTGAAGTTGGCTGGCTATGTGATAGTTCATAGACCTAAAGATGTTGCATCTCAAAGTAAAATTATTGATAAAATATGTACAGCTTGTATTTGTTAATGTATATTCTCAAGTAGCATTTCAGGAAGGAAGTTGTAATTAGAAATCATAATGGACTGATAGCATTGAGCCTACTGCTATCACCACTGCAGTGCAAAGAAGTGCTGAGACATTGCTAGCAGAATAACAAGACTTGAAGTTCAAAGAGAGACTGTTTAGTCAATGAATAAATTACCTGCTCTGGAAATTGAACACCCTGCATTATAGAACACTAGGAATTGAGAGGTTGAGATAAATGAATTGTGAATATTAGCAATAATAATAATGATGCATAGAGGTTCTATTTAATGAGCACTCACTATGTGTCAGATAGTATACAAAGTACTTCCTGGAATGTGTTTTAAATTAGTGGGACATGCCTGTAATCCCAGTATTGGGAGGCTGAGACAGAAGGATCGCAGGTTCAAGGACAATCTCAGCAAGGTAGCAAGATTCTCAGCAACTTAGTAAGACTTGGTTTCAAAAATAAATAAATAAAAAAGGAATATTGCTGTAGCTCTGAGGTAGAATGCCCCTGAGTTCAATACCCAGTACCAAAAAAAAAAAAAAAAAACCAAGAAAAAAATACTATCAATTGCTTATAATTATTTTAATTAATTATTATAATTATAATTTTACATATTAGAAAAATAGGACCTAGAGATATTACGTATCTCACAAGAAGTACCACAGATAAAATATCACAGAGCTAGGATGGTCTGATACCAATGCAGTTCACTACACCCACTAGAAAGTAGGTTGGGAAGAAAAATCCTAGGACAAAGGTTTAGAAGGATTAGGAAAAAAAGTCTTTTGATTGGAGTATAAGGAAAGGTAGAATTCAGGGAAACTAAAAGTAGAAATAAGAAAATTTACTGAGATCCACAATTCAATTTTTAACTATATATAAGTCAGAATATATTTATTCCAGTTATCTATAGGTTCTAGTCTCCAAGTCTGCATACCTGTCAGAATTGGAAAAGTCACAAGATACATCCCTATCCTATGAAATCAACAATTCCATAAAGGTGTCAACTGTCTTCTAGACAATATGGGTGGTAAATGGCAACCTTAGAAACAGAACATAGGTTGGGTCCGTGCCCTTGCCAAACACATTGTCATAGTGTACTGCCTTTACATTTGCCTTACTCGAGTCTGTCTATAACATTTCTGCCAAGGTGATCTTACAGAAATGCAAGCCTGACACTAAAAATTAAAACAAACTCAATATGCAGTAGCAGTAACCTCCGAATATCAAGGAACTTATGTGATATACTTCTCCCTAAAACTACACTTTCTTTGTTAGTCAATTTATACCTCTGTTCCATATTGTTCTCACTGGAGAATCCAGACTTAAAATCTGAAGTTACTGGAAAAATTATCAACTGGATTATTGCTAGTGGCCATAGCAAAAAAGGAGAATGGTGCATTAATAAAACTTCTAGCCAGGTGTGGCACATGCTATTATTTCTTGCTCATCTTTAACTAATGGAAGTCAATAAGTTCAAGATCTAGAAACTAGAAATTTACATTTTCCAAGAGGAGAAAAGGAAAGATTTGGTAGGCATCACTAAGAGTTGGCACATTTTCTTGTTTAATTGATAAATGCCAGCTGCCAAACAGGATAAAATTCAATCATATTTATTTGCCTACGAAAACTCTGTGATGTGGCTTCTAACTACCTGCTCTACCTCATCTCCTATCAATTTGCCACAGGTGTCCCATCTTCTAATTATCTTGACTTAGTAATTATGACCCAAGTTACCTAGCTATGTCATGCCCCATGCATTTGCACATGACGACACTCTGATTAGAGTTTTCTTTTTTTTTTTTTTTTTTTTTTTTTCGGTACTAGGGATTGAACTCAGGGGCGGTCTACCTCCGAGCTATATTCCCAGCCCTATTTTTTATTCTTTATTTTGAAACCGGGTCTCACCAAGTTGTGGAGTGCCTCACTAGGTAGCTGAGGCTGGCCAGGAACCCAGATCCTCTGGTCTCAGATTCCCGAATGCTGGGATTACAAGCGTGCGCCACCACACCTGGCTGATTAGAGCTTTCTTTCCACCTCTGTTGACTGATGAAATCCTACTTTTCCTTCAGGGCCCAGCTCAGGAGTTCTCTGCACTATAAACTTTTATCAGATCACTCTATACATAATCCATATACCCTATGGCCTCATCCTTTTTTCTATCTTCATCCAAGGTAATCAAACTCAACTTGCTCATATGTAATTCTCACTTGTTAGGTTAGAAGTGCTCTGATTGCAGAATTTCTGGATCATTGCTAGTACTCAATAAATAATGTTTGGTTGAAGACATAAAGTCATCTGCATTTTAATAAGGGATAGTAGGATTTAGCAAAGTGAATAACATCAATAAGACAAGGAAAATTAAAAACTAAAAGTGGGACAGCAGAAGAATAGGCACATGGATGGTAGTTTTTTATTCCTTTATTGGCAACATTTTTTTGTAAGTAACTATTTTTTAATTCAATCTGATGATTTGAAATTGGAGTGGAGGGTCACATATGTGTAAATCAATTTGGAGGCTTTTTCAAACTCCATCTCATGTATATTTCTCCTTGGATGGTCAAGATATTCCACATTTCCCCTAAAATGGCTTAATGAGAATAATTACAATGCGTGTAGTAATCATATAATCATTATTATGTGCATAACAGGGTGTTTCTCATTTAGTAGCTTTCCTCTCTGTAGGTATCCTATAAGTATATAATTTGTCCAATTATACAGGGAAGAATATAGGTTCACAGAAGTTAGAACTTGTCCAAAGTTACATGGCTACTAAGTGCCTGAAACGTGACTCAAATCCAAGAACTTTTGAACCAATGCTATCAACCTGCCACCTACACAATATATACAGATGGATGTAGTGAACTATCTATGTGAAAATTTATAATAATCATGCATTGATAGGAATTAATGTTCTAATTAATCACCCTACTCCATGTTTCATCAGGTTTCCTTTCCTCATGGCATTTTTATCCAAAGAGCATTTATAAATTTTAAACACCAGGCTTTTCCACCTATGCAGACAAGGGTTTAATACTCATACTTTTTGCTGAAGCCAAATTCCCAAGCAGCTGCCACTCTTGCCAGTGTTGAGCCTATGCTGATCCTGGCTCTGCACAGTGGTTACAGATCCAGAAATCTCATGACCATCCCACTCACCCAGATCTGCTTTCATCATGGGTATAATATGTCCTTGAATTCTTTGATATGTTTAACATTGAAAGGAAGGATATAATGCATTTGGTTTCTAAGAACTGCTCCCACCAAGAATTTCTTAAAGGAAATTTCCAGAAATCTCTCAAATGCACCCTCCTAAATGAATGCACATAACTAGTTCCAAGTCAGGTCTTCACAATTATTCCTTTGTGAACTCAAACCCACCTGTGCCAAAAGAATTGTTAGCTGAGGGCTCATCTAATCATTGAATCTAAAAGTCAGTTCTCTGAAGTGCCTATGAAATGTACAATGAGGAAATATATTTCTGCCATTAAAATTTTATACTACTTTAAAGACATTTTAGAGAAAATTTTACTTAGAATAGACATTTTACTCATTTATTTCAACTTACAGTGATATCCTTGACTTAGATATTTATGTAATGGTTCCAAGAAAGTACAAGTTGCTACTTCAACAATAAGAAATCCCAATGAGCATACTTTACTGTGGCAAATAATTAACATGACTACTCAGTTAATTTTGTGTTCCATAGAAATCAAGATGAGTAATTACTGAGGAGAGAGTGCCTACATAGTCAAATATCTCCTGTCAGCCTTGCAACCAAACAGACCAGCCATGCTCCTCAAAAGTGTTTCCCATAGCCATTTCACTCACCATGGTTTTGAAGAGAGTCATTTCAACCCAACCTAACACTTATTCAAAATCCAGACTTAGATAAGCCATTCTGAGACATCGTGCAAATCATTACATAATGTTTATACATGAACTTCTTTTGCCTCTTTTATTGATAGTATTTGAAATTTTGCTGAATCTTAATTAGTAATACCTTTTCACCCATTCATAGCTTCTGGGTTAGAATTTGCTTAATAGCACTTTGAATTGATTTATCTCCAAAACAGTATTTTTTAATATTTGGCTAATGTATAACAGCATAAGAAAATTATACTTTTTAAGACATTCTAAAGAAGCCATCCCAACAGAAAGAGAGGTTCTAATAAAAGTGTATAAGTATAAGTTAAAAAATGTTAATCTTATGTATTGATATTATAACAAAGTAAGAAAAAGACATAGAAATGTAGGTTGATGGCCATGGGAGCTATACTAAAGTGCCATTTGACTATGTATATTCTTTTTAACTAACTACCTCTCAACCCGCACAAGAATCAACTTGAAATGAATCAAAGACCTGGAAATTAGACTAGAGACTTTGAAATTATTAGAAGAGGCCATGGATCCAACATTCCAACACATAAAAAGACCCCCCCAAAGCTCAGGAAATTAAAATAGCAATTGATAAATGGGACAGCATTTAACTAAAAAGATTTTGCTCATCATAGGAACCCATCAAGAGTCTAAAGAGAGAGCCTACAGAATGAGAGATGATCTTTGCCAGCTATTCTTCTGATAAAGGACTAATATCTAGAATATACAAAGTACTTAAAAGACTTAACACCTAAAATATAACCCAATAAAGAAAGGGTCAATTTAAGTAAATAGACACTTCACAAAAGAAGAAATACAAATGGTCAAGAAATAGATGAAAAAAATTTTCTACAACATTAGCAGTCAGGGAAATGCAAAACAAAACTATACTGAGATTCCATCTAACCCCAATTAGAGTGGCAATCATCAAGAAGTCAAACAACAATAAATGCTGGTGAGGGAAATAGGAACTCTTCTACACTGTTGGTGGAATTGCAAATTAGTTTAGCCACTATTGAGATCAGTGTGGAGATTCCTCAGAAAACTGGGAATGGGTCCACCATATGATTTAACTATATCACTCCTGGGTATCTTTAAAAAAAAGGGCTGAAATCATAATATTATAGTAACATATGCATAGAATTGGTTATAGCAGCACAGTTCACCATAGCCAAATTATGGAACCAAGCTAGATGTCCATCAATAGATGAATGGATTACAAAATTATGGGATATGCACATAATAGTATTCTACTCAGAAATCAAAATGAACAAAATTATGCCATTTGTGAGAAAATGGATAGACCTGGAGAACATATGTTAAGTGGAGGGTCATATGTTTTCTCTCATATGCAGAAGCTAGGGAGCAATTGGGATATGAGAGGGACTTTAGATAATGGAGTATGAACGCCGGTGGACTGAGGGAGGTGGTCTAGGAGAAGGGGGAAGAGAGAGAATTAATGAAGGAAACACTTCCACTGATATTGTGTACATATGTAAGAATACTAATGCCAATTACTATAGCTTGTAGGGGAAAGGAGAGTGAGGAGGGAGCCAGGGGAAAGCCCACCAAGTGCTGTATGCTTGTACGTCATGATCACTGTGAACCACATTATGATGTGAGTCGATAATGCACCAATAAAAGTATAAAAGTAAAAAAAAAAATGTGCAGGTACTAGGAAACACAAACAAGAAGGTGATGGAATAGATCTTTAAATATTGCATGTTTCCATATAGTGTGATAAAAGGATTTTGGAGTTAGACTTTGAGTTTATATTCTGACACAACTCCATTAACTTTGGAAGATATTTTACTATTATGAGTCATATGTTTTTCACCTGTAAAGTGAGAATATCAACATCATATCTAAATCTCAAAATTATGGTGAGGATTAATACATTTATAAAGTATAAAATGATTTACTATAAATAAGAACAGTAAAATGCTTGGCACAGTCAACATATTAGATAAACTGGATTATTTCTGTTCTAATTAACATCATAATTCAGAAAGTGATGCTGAATGTGATGGTTATAGGAGAGTACAAGTAATTGTCTACATGTCTGGAACACATATCTTTATGAAAGAACTGTGAATGTGAGAGTAAAAATATTCTCTGGGAGATAATAGCACATATGTTTAAAATTTTTATGATTCTCTTCAATGTCCAAAAGAAAGTAAGACTTTTTGCAAGTAATATTATCATTTATCAGAAATCATAGGACCAACACTTCAACACATAGGTACAGGTAAAAACTTTCTCAATAAGACCCCCAAAGCACAAGCAACTCAAAGGAAGATCAATACATGGCATTGCATTAAACTGAAGAGCTTCTGTGCAGCAAAAGAAACTATCAAGAACCTCAACAGAGAGCCCACAGTGTGGGAGAAAATTTTTGCCAGCTACTCTTCTGATAGAGGACTAATATCTAGGATATACAGAGAACTCAAGAAAATCAGAGCTAAGAAAACAAATAACCCAATAAAAAATGGGCAAAGGATCTAAATAGACACTTCACAAAAGAAGAAATACAAATGGCCAATAAATGTATGAGGAGATGTTCAACATCATTAGCAATCAGAGAGATGCAAATCAAAACTACCTTGAAATTTCACCTAACTCCAATCAGAATGACAATCATCAAGAACACAAATAACAACAAATGCTGGTGAGGGTGTGGAGAAGTGGGAACCCTAATACATTGTTGGTGGGATTGCAAATTAGTGCAACCACTTTGGAAAACAGTATGGAGGATCCTCAGACAAATGGGAATGAACCTACCATATGATCCAGCAATACCACTTCTGGGTATCTACCCAAAAGAATGGAAACCAAACTATCATACTGATGCATGTGTATCTATGTTTATAGCTGCACAATTTACAATTGCCAAACTATGGAACCAACCAAGATGTCCATCGACAGATGAATGGATTACAAAATTATGGGATATGTACACAATGGAATTTTACTCAGCCATAAAGAAGAACAAAATCATGTAATTTGCAGGGAAATGGATGGAACTGGAAAACATTATGTTAAGTGAGATTAGTCACAAAAAGTAAAAAATTGTATGCTCTCCCTAATATGTGGGAGCTAGGGAGAAAATGGGACATAAAAGGGACTCCAGATGAAGAAGGGGAAACCTTAGATGAGCAAAGAATTTGACTTAACGGAAGGTGATGGGGGGAGGGGGGAAACCTTAATGCATGATGTACTTTCATGAACATATCAAATTCAATCACTAAACTGACCTTGAGAAGGAGAGAGGAGGAGGGAGTGGGGTGGGAATTGGGGAATGGTTAAATGAGAAATGTGTGCATGTATGCCTTTATCAGCTTGTACCTAACAAAATGTATGATTAGAATGCACCAATTAAAAAATTTTTAAAAAAGAAATCATGGGAAATTCTTATTTGACAAAAATGGAAATTTACTTGTAATTTGTAAAGACTCTGGCTACTGGATCTAAATATCCTGTGTAATAGACACTTTATGAAAATAAAATATTCATGTTTTCATAGTGTTTCTATATTTCTAAAAGCAGTCCTGATGAGAAAAGTTTTCTGTGATACTGATTTATGAGTTCGTGGCTTCTGTTGCTTTAAGTGATTGTTTTTTCAGGCAGAAAAGTTTCTTGGAAAAGGAATAAAGAAAATCAAACTTCTTTCATTAAATTATGACCTGAACAATAAGCACTATTATTAGATGACCTTCATGGTCAGTAATCTCAGCTGAGGACACTTGAACTATCGATTGATACAATCCTGGACTTTATTTCCTCTTATCAGACTTTCTTAAGGCTGCTGGAAAGGTTGAGAGACATTTTCTAGCTAAATGCCTCTGTTTTAAAAGTTTCCCAATGATCTAACATGTGTCACAGAAAATCCAGAAATTGGGAAAGATTAAACCAGAACATACGTCATAGATCATATTAATCAAGAGATATGTAAAATCTTCTACAAAAAAAGAAAGAAATTTAATCAAAAGAGTCATAAGATTTATTTGATATATTTCAGAAATTCATAGAAAACTTACTCAATATCTTGGTTTTGTGAAAACCCATAAAATCTGGTGTTTAAACAAGTATTTACTTTGGAAACAGAGCTGTGTTCAACTCTGAGCTCTACCACTGAAGAACTATGCCACCTTGGGCAAATTACCTAATCTCTGTGAGTCACAGTTTAATGATAATGATAATGATACTTTGCAGATGGTTATGAGGACCTGTTAAGAAATGTATTAGTTGGGCATGGTGGCGCACACTTGTAATCCCAGCATTTGGGAGGCTGAGACTGGAGAATCTGGGTTCCTGGCCAGCCTCAGCTACCTAGTGAAGCACTCCACAACTTAGTGAGACCCTGTTTCAAAATAAAGAATAAAAAATAGGGCTGGGGGTAATGCTTGGAGGTAGAATGCTCCTGAGTTCAATCCCCAGTACTGCAAAAAAAAAAGAAAAGAAAGAAATGTATTTAGAAAACATAACCAAGAACCCAAGTGTATCTAAATGTATGTAAATCTTTACATATTTCTAAATACCTATATCCTTAGCATAAACTATAGTGGTTATTTAATATGTAAAATGTATAATGTGTAAACATAAAATATGTTGATATTTAAAATGAAAGATATGTATGACAAGAGTGACAAAGTTTGCCAGCATGGTGGTGAACGACTGTAATCCCAATACTTAGAAAGTGAGACAGGAGGATCACAGGTTCAAGGATAGCCTCAGAAACTTAGTGATACTCTCAGCAACCTAGCAAGACCCTGTTTCAAAGCAAAAAATAAAAATAGGGCTGGAATGTAGCTCTGACATAGAACACTTAGTTTCAGTGCAAAGACCTACCTCCACACCAGCGGTTTGCGGGTCTTCTATTTATGATATCACACTGGATCTTTGCTTTTCATTTTTCTTCTATATCAAATGCCAATCAATTTACCATGCTCATCTTTTTAAGGACACCCACTTCTGAGTGCTATGCTTTATTAACTCATTCATTCAATGAATAAATATTCCGTACCTACCTTGTGCCAGGCCCTAAGAATGCACCAAAGTGTTTGCAGTCTAATACCTAACATAACTAACATCACATTGTGCTTATCATCTAATGTCAAGAACACTAAACCCAGCCGGGCATGGTGGCTCACGCTTGTAATCCCAGCATTCGGGAGGCTGAGACCGGAGGATCCGGGTTCGAGGCCAGCCTCAGATGCCTAGTGAGGCACTCCGCAACTTAGTAAGACCCGGCTTCAAAATAAAGAATAAAAAAATAGGGCTGAGAGGTAGAATGCCCCTGAGTTCAATCCATAGTCCCACAAAAAAAAAAAAAAAAACTAAACCCTAAAACATTATCCTTGTTTCACAGAATGTTTCACAGAAAGGGAAACTGAGCCTTTAGAGAGGTTTACAACTTGCTCACAATTCAAGAACTTGCAGCTGGCAGAATGATTCCAGAGTCTGCACTCCTACTAGAGACAAAAGTTGGAAACAAATAGCTAATAAACTGTGAGGTTTTCTGAAGGTTTATCCTGTTCCTAACTAGGTACTCCATAGATATACACACCTACACTTCCTGAAGAAAAGTTTACAAATTGCCAGGTACGTCTCACCAAGAGAAATTGTGTGTGTGTGTGTGTGTGTGTGTGTGTGTGTGTGTGTGTGTCTGTGTCTGTGTCTGAAGCTAGAAAATTTTGTCAGAAATTCCTTGCAGAAATGCAAGGAGCAAGTTTTTTAACTACTTTATAAAAAAAAAAAAGCATCAATAATCTCTTGCCATGGACTTTTTAAGTAAGTCCTTAAGATTTTTCTGTTTAGTAAATTTATACCTATTATATAAAATAATATTGAATCTTAATGTATATCTAATTCCTAAAATATATAATAGTCATTGAAAACTTTAGGTTGGGGTTATACTATGGATGAAGGCATGGAGATAGCATCCATGATTCAACACTCAGTAAGTGAGACTAGTGAATTGAAGATTTCTCAGAAGTAATCTATTTCCTATAGTAATTCAGAGCTGCCTGACTGATGATAAATGAACTATGATCAAGTTGAACTATGATGAAGTCTTTATAACATGTCACTTAAAGGTAATATTTTCATGACTGGAGACTTGTCAACTGCAGTAGCTTATTGTCACTGTAACAAATACTAAAAAAAAAAAAAAAAAAAACTTACAGGAGAAAAAATTTATTTTGGCTCATAGCTTCTGAAGTTTCAGTTCATGGTTGGCTGACACCATTACTTTGGGTCTGAAATGAAGAAGAACATCATGGCAGAAAGGCAGACAAAGCAAAATTGCTCATTTCATGGCAAATAGTAAACAGAGAAATCGAGAAGAAGAGGCGAGGGACAAGGTACAAAAGCACTCCCCAACAACCCACTCCTTCAACTAGGCCCCACCTCCCAGAACCTTCGCCACCTCCTACTTGTCCATTCAGCTATCAATGACCCAATCACTTCCAAGAGCCCCACCTATGAACATTAATAAACTGGGGATTAAGCCATCAACCCATGAATCTTTGAGGGACACTATATCCAAGCCACAAGAGTGACTACCTCAAGTTGAGATTCCCAGAAGCAGACTGGAGTGGAGATTAATGTGCAGGAAATTGATTAATATGCAGGAAATTGATTAACTCATTAGGACAAACTCCCATTGAAGAGAAGGGAAAGAAGCAAGAATAGACAAAGGAAGAAGTCAAGCTGCTGTACAATCAAAAAGTTTAGTCTATCTCATGGGAAACTCTGGAGGTAGGGTGGTGAGCGGCCTAAGATTTAGTGCATTAATTAGAGAATGCAGGCCAGCCTGGGAAGGGAGAATACCTCTGGTAGATACAAGAGAGGCAATTCCTGAAAAGGCTGTCTGATGGCAACACTCCCAGAAGCAAGGGTGATAAGTCCTTGATTCTTCAATGGGCCTCAGGTTGGCATGTGACAGCATCCTCTGTAAAGATTGATAGGAAGTTCTGAGGAAGAAGAATTAGAAGTTAAAGATGACATATTCCATCACTAATTCCAAAGAAGAGAGTGACGTGAAAATGGATAACTATTGCCCAACACCAATAATATAGATAGAAATATTCCTAAGTGGGAGCAGTATGACAGACTAATGTTTGCCATTTGTATCTCTTTTCTCCATATTTGTCCCCATAATCTGAGTTTATTAAACTAAGTGACTTCCAGCAAACAGTTCTTATTCATAGCATTATTTCTCATAAGCCTCATATTAATTTTTTTCTACTTCAGATTCTTTTTTCTGACAATATAGCTCCCATTTTTTCCTTGCCTCAACATTCAGATTTTACATTCAACCTTATTTTATGAGCAACAAATATTAATTCCCCTTTAATGTTCAAATAGCAAGAAAAAAATGGTTTCTAAAACTGCTGAAGTGCAGAATAAGATCATAAAAATACATAAACATATAATTACACATCTCTACTCCTTCATATCCTAATTTCTCAGATAAATGCCAGAAATGAGGTCACAGATTCTATCACAGAGAAGTATTTAAGTCCAGCTAGATGTATAATTTTGGTTTGGAATAAAAAATATACTACATTAATAATTCTGATGCATTTTATCATATCTATATGACAAAACTAGTTTTTAGAAATAACAGTAATTATGCTAAGCAATATAAATACTGTGTTGTCATACATTTTAATGACTCTATATTTGTTAGTGCTATAAGTAATATTTAATCTTATTATGTAAAAGTGTGCCTTTCTGGGATTTATAAATCAGAAAATTTTCATTTACTTATTCAACATGTTCGAATATTATAGGACAGGTACTAGGAATAAAGCAGTGACTAAAACAAAAATTCTGCTCTAATAAAGTTATATTCTAGTGGTAGAAGGTAAAATATTAAACCAAATAATTATGAATAATATTAAATAATAAATAACCAAATAACTAAACACGTGAATATATCAGTTATAAATCAGTGGCACATGCTTTGCAGAGAATTAAAAGTGGAAATGTGATGGAGATAGCTGCTCTCAACTGGATAAATTGGGTATTTTTTGTGTTGGGCAATACCTAAACTGTGATCCAAGTAATAAGAAGATGTCAGTCTCTCAATAATGGGAGCAGAGCATTACAGGCAAAAGGAACAGCAAGTGAAAGGTTCTTAAAAACAGCAATAAATAAATTCAATATGTTCAAAACTCAGAAAGAAGGCTAGAATGCCTGGAGTTTAGTGAACAAGGAGAGGAGTGAGAAGATAAGTAGGAGAATAAAACAAAGACCAGATGTTAAGAGCTTTGTAAACCTGGTTAGAAAGAAGACGAAATAAATAGAGTAGGAGATTAAGGAAGAAAATACAGAGGAGGAAAAGGAGGAAGAAGAGTAAGTGGAAGGAAGAAAGGAAGAAAGAGGTGTGGGAGAAGACAAAAGGAAGACAAGATAGGAGTTTTTTAGCAATAAAAAAAATCGGTGCTATTGAAAAATAGAATACCTTTTTAAGGAGATATGCTTTTAAGTAACAAAATAGTGGGGAAATAACCAGAATTTTGAGGGAGAACTAAAGTAGACAGGCCTAGGGGTTCTACACACTTTGAAACCTTCACAAGAGAGTCCCATGGCCACAGTCTGGGCTTGACCAGATGCTGAGAAAGACAAGAAAGCTAGAAATTGCCCAAACATTGGGCACTCCTTCCCTCATGACACCAATCTTATTCTGAGTTTCTAAAACTGTAAGATTTGGGCTAACACGAAGGTAAGCTTTTTTATGATTTTTGTTTTGTTTTGTCTCTCTGACTGGTTGAAATGCAGAAACTGGATTGAAGCCAAGCTGATTACAGGCCCAAAAGGCAACATGCAAAGGTCCTTTACTCCAAAGATCTGGGATTTGCAAAACAAATGACAAAATAAATTCTACAGAGGCATAGTAGATAAAGAATACATTTCAGCTGGGGATAAAAGAAGAAAGTGATTTATAGAGAGGAGGAGTTGATTTATTCCTGAGCCAGAATAGGTTGCATTTGAGAAGACCAGACCCCCATCGAATGTCCCATTTCAGAGATCCACAGCAGTTTATGATTTCTACCCTAAATATGGCTGCGTGCTGGTCTCTCCCAACTGATGTGAAACCCATGGATCCTTTTGCAAAAGGGAAAAATGTATTACTTTATTTTTAATATATCTATTGCTAAACTACTCCTGAAAATCATACTTTATAGTCATAATCTGCATGCACACACCTATAAATCCAAAAAAGAATAAAGTCAGACTCATAATCAAGCTAGAGCCATTAAGCTAGAAAGCATTATCTTAAGTGGACTTGGGATGATTAGCGTCCAGGTTGCTCACTCTCAAACAAAAGGGGGTATTTTAGTAAAATATCATAGAAGTTAAACATCCACCTAATACAAGAGCTTAGGTTGAAAGTTTGCTTACCTATTTTCTAGTTCTCTTTATAAGTTAATAGTGAAAATCTACTGGCCTCACTGATTTGACTCATAGTTTATTTCTGGCAATATATGAAAATGCTGCTTTTTATCATTAACATTTTATTTGTTAACTATCTTTATCATGGTACCATGTCTCTTCCTCTCTCTTTAGCCATCTTTGTGCCATAGAAGAACTACTTGAAGAATCAAAATTCTAGTCACAATACTGATACTTTTTGACTTTGAAAAAATTATAATCTCCATGGAGGCAAAAACTGTCTCTAACGTTATTTAAACCAGGTTTTCAATGCCTAGCAAGAACCTGGGTTATAGAAGTGGCACAATAATTATTTGTTGCATGAATAAATAAATTAATGAATGATGTCACTCAACCTCTGTACATCAGTTTTATCATTAAAACAGATTACGTGTTTATCTTTCCTATTTTAATACATCATTAGGAGTCCCTGGGAATGATAGTTCATATGTGAGAAAATTATTTTTATTATAAGCAGTGGTAAAATTCAATTTTTATGATCCACAGAATATTGGTCCATTTTACAATAGTGCCTCTTCACTGATTTTTCAGGATGTTTTTAAAGGAAAAACAAAAGCAGAGATAACATTTCAAAAGGGTTTACATAGCCATCATTATTTATTCTTCATCATTTATGTTTTTGGAACAGAGCATAGATACACTGGTACATAATTCAACAGTCATACACAGTTGGCATTGAAATGTGTTTTTGTACTTTTATTTGAATGAAGAGTTGTCTATTTCTGATAATTGAACTAAAACAAAATGGTGAAATTATACTGAGAATATCTGAGTCAGGATTTCCTCATCTTGTGTACCTGTACCTTAATTCACACAGGATGAACTTGCTCTGACATTGCCATGACATTGTCCCAACTTTTTTCTCCCCTGAAGTAAATAATTTATTTAACAAGATTTAATGAAATATCCAGTGAGTAACTGACATATGGATAGGAAATTAATAAACTTGATATATCTAAATGAGAGAAAAAAAGACATGTACAATATGCAATGAGAATTGAGCTAGAGTTCCTTGCTATGTCCCCTTATAACCAGAAATAACTTTGCCTCTGACACAGGGACTTGGAAGCTCTCAGATACTAAAGCACATCCTGTTATTTTCCACTTCAACTGTTGTATGAATGGGGATTTTAAAATGTTTTCCTTTAAAGTATTAAAATAATGGAAAAGAAAATATATCAAAATATCCCAGTTATATTCAAATTTGAAGGATGTAGACAGATTAAACTTTTCATCATCAGGATTTTTAAGTTTGCATTTTGGATCTGTAACAGAGTTCCTGACCTGTTCAGTGCTTAGCCCTGATAACTTTCTTGCTTAGTAGGGTGGTTAGCTGCCTAAGATCCCGCAGAATATAATAGAGAATCTCAAGAGACTGAGAACTTAGTGTATTAAATTTTACTTGACAATATTAAAAATAGACCAAGGTCAATAGTCTAAATCTCTCTCCATATTACATATATGTAATATAAATATATGTCTACCTATTGTAAATATATATCTACTTAGTTAAAAAAATCAACATGCTACATTTTCCAGAAAATAATTTGGTTACATTAGCCACCAAGCTTTAGTTAAATCTGCCATCAACCTCTAGGCAGGTAAAACTAGCTAATCCAAAAAGACAATTTTCATAAATCTTGTAAAAATTCCTTTCTAATAGATATAAAATCCTAGTAGTAGTTTCTTTTATTTAGTAAAGAAAAAGTTCTTGTTTTTACTAATGTTTTGGGTTCTTGTGGGTTTTTTAAACTAGTTAAATGGTATAATCATTTTGGTATGAAGGTGCCCACAAACTTTAAGTGCCTCATCCTACTAAGAAAGACAAATTTATTGAAATTCAGTAACTATTTTTTTCTACATGATAAGACTGTCATCGTTTTTTTCAAGATTAAATTAGCTAAATAGCTCTTCGAAAATGTCCTAGACTATCAACAGAGTCAAGTCAATATTGATGACAACAAATACAGGTTAGTAAAGGCATCCATATACACATCACTCATTTAACCCTTCCCCAATTCCCACTTCATTTCCTCCCCATCCCTCCTTCTCATGTTCAGCAAAGTGATTGACTTTGATAAGTTCATGAATGTACATCATGTGCATTAGGGTGTTTCTCTCTTCCCCCCTCCCAATTTCCCTCAGTTAGTTCACCTTCTTTACTCCTCTAAGGTTTCTCTTTCTTTGTCTGGAGTCCCTCCTATGTCCCATTTTCTCTCTAGCTTCTGCATATTATGGAGAACATCCAAATGAGTGGATTTTAAGAAAGAAATTTAAATAACGAGGGTAGGCTACTGCTATTTAGTATTTAGTAGTATTTTAGTAGTATACTAATTAGTAGTATTTTGAAGATTAAAGTTGTATTTAGCAAAAGAGAATTCTTTCACCACTATTTTTAAAAATATATGCCATCATGTTTCATATTTATTAATGTATTCCATAAATATGATCATGTAAGGAAAAACATTTAATACACATATATAAATTTGACAATTTATTAAAAATTTTATTCCCTAGAGATAGAGAGTTATACTTGTGTTTTCAGCGTCAAAAATAATTTAGCTTTTATTACTTGGCATAGTGTTGAAGCACTGAAGAACCCCTAATGCCACTACTAGCTTTTAAATTTCTGTTTTTTAAACCTGTGCTCTTTGTCTTATAATTCTTATAAAATTTTATTTTATTCTTATAAAAGGAATAGCATAAAATTATTCTAGAAGTTACTCATTGCCAGGAATGATCACAGCAAAACATCTCTCAGAGGATGATTTAATACCATTACTAAGTGTGGGAAGCCATATACCACCTAGATGATTAGGAAAGGGTTCATTAGCTAAGCCATTGTCTGAAACCCACTGAATCACTGGTTTCTTTGGAAAATGATTGGTCCTTTTTTTAAAAGATGGGTTTTAAATTTTAAGAGAAATGCCAAGCAGCAGAACTGAGAGAAAGAACACAGATCTTGCATGGTTCTAAATTTCTTAGGCCTAGGAGTAAGGTAAGATATCAAATCTTTGCTTTCATATCTTTAAGAACCAAATTTGGTGAACACTGCGAGGTAGATTACCAAACACTTGGTTAGGCCAGTGATTTGAACTATGGGAGGAATTTTTACATCTAGGAAACAAGATAATATACTTTCCTAGGTTACACTATAAATCAATATTACAGCTTAATTTTTTATTCCATTTCCCTAAATTAGAAAAATATTGACTCACTTGTGACATTTAATATGGTTTAATATCATTAGAATTTTTTTTTTTTTTTTTTTTTTTTTTTTTTTTTTTTTTGCGGTACTGGGGATTGAACTCAGGGGCATTCACCTCCAAGCTACACCCCCAGCCCTATTTTTTATTCTTTATTTTGAAACCGAGTCTCACTAAGTTGCGGAGTGCCTCACTTGGTAGCTGAGGCTGGCCGCGAACCCGGATCCTCCGGTCTCAGCCTCCCGAATGCTGGGATTACAAGCGTGCACCACCACGCCCGGCTCATTAGAATTTTAAATAGAAATTATCTTATATTGAACTGGTATTATATTTCTACTATAGCACATTTTCAACATAAACATGAACATTGTTTGAATCATAAGGACCCAGTCAGTTGACCCTAGTCAAGGGCCCCCTACAGGCGGGTAGACACATTGCCTCCCTGCAGAGCACTTCAAGGATGAGACCCTCTTGTTCACTACCCCATTCAACTACATTGTTTTCCACCAAATGAGTCTTTTGATCAAGCAAGCAATTTTTGGCTGAGTATGGTGACACACACCTGTAGTCCTCATACTTGGAAGGCTGAGACAGGAAGATAGCAGGTTCAAGGCCACTGTGTAACTCAAAAGCAGAGTGTCCCTGATACCAAAAAAAAACCCTCCTTAGTACCAAAAAAAAAAAAAAACAGCAATTTTGAGTTCTATAAACAGCTGTTCTTAGAGAAAAGGTAGAGTTCAGTTAGAAAGATTTATAAATAAAACTTTTTATTTGAAATCTTAAAATATTGAAGACTTCGCCAAACTACTCCTCTGATTAAACAATGCCACTTAGTTATTTTTTTCTCAAGACTTTATTTTGTCATGATTTTAAGTAGAGAGTATATTTTAAAATTTGGTATTGCAACTCATTTTCTAGGTATATCATTTGAAAATGAAAATTATAATTCTTCTTGGACTCCTGGAAATGACATTGTCAGCCCCAGTAAGTATTCTAATGGTGTTCTTGACCTCATCCTGAAAGCCTACAGCAATCCCTTTCTGACCATTTGTTTCTTTTTTGTATGTTTGTTTTTTGTTTGTTTGTTTTTGACTTTAGCTTATCCCACAGCGCCTTCTGTCTGCTAGCAACAGCAATGAGGTTAGTTCAAATAATGAAAATAATTTCTATTTTTCTTAATGGAAACCCAGGGGAAAGAGATAAAAGGTTTCCCTTGAGTTAGCCTGCATCCTATCCACTAGATTTTATGCATATCCAAACAAATTTTAAGCTTTGTGTTTGCTTTCTATACTAGGTTACTTATCAAATATTATTTTGCTCTCCTTGTTTGATTATAAGCTTTTCAAAGGAAGAGACAACATCTTCTACCTAACTGGTTCTCATAGCCACTTAATGCAGGTGCATATAAATGTATAAAATGACTCTCTGAACCCCTGAGATGGGCTAAAATTGTGCAATACACCACAGGGATGACGTTATTAAATCTCAACCTTGTTTTCAACTCTAACCTCTAATCACTATAATTTAATATATGTAAGCTTAGTGAGAATAATGTCTCACTTCTAACAGGAAACGCATCAACCAGCTCTGGCTTGTACTATATTTGTAGTAAGCATGGTTATTAGTCATTATAGCATGAATACTAATGCTTTCATATTATCTTTTCTTTTCTAGTTACTTCTGAATCTTAATAATGGTCAACTTTTGCCTGTACAGTTTCAGGTATCCACATCTCAATAATCAGTTTAAGGAGAACATTTTTCTACTGCTCATTTCTAACAGCATTTTGTATGAAAACGAAATGTATTCTGATTCCACTTTTGAAATTTCAATTTTTAAAATTATAAATTTGTCATATATATATATATGTGTGTGTGTATATATATACATATATATGTCCTAATGACCATTTATTTGAAGTTAAAGTAAAAACTATAAACTAGCATTTGGGATATGCTAGGCAATAAACCAGTGGGGAGGAAGCCAAAAAAAATTTTGAATTCTGACAACTGCAGAAACTGTGCTTTTTTATCAACCTTTTTCTGCTCCGTATTTCTCATGATCATTGAGAATTTAACATTATTTGTGTGACTCATAATGCATCAAGATGATGTCTTTTTTTATATAATGCAGCACTGAACATAAAGAATTTGTTTATATTTTGATTTTAAACCTTTGTCACATGAGAAATATTTTCCTTCTTTTATATCTTGGCAGGGTCCATTTAACTCATGGATTCCTCCCTACTCAAGCTTTGTACAACAGCAGCAGGGTCAAATTCCAGGACGCTCCCAGTTCCCCTTGCTGAATATAGACCGGCTTGCTGGACTTTTCCCAAATCAGATACCGTTCACAAGACAAGTCAGTTTTGCCCAAGGAGCTCAGGCCGGTCAGCTGGACCCCTCACAACCTCAGACGCCATCACAGACCCAACAGGGCCCTAATCAAGTAAGTCAGGCCTCACCCATCTATCCTGAGAAGAGAGAACTGCACGTCAAATGCGAAAATGAGTATGAATCAGACTTGAAATAAGATAGGAGTCCTACTCAAGAAATTTTCTTTGCATAATTTACTTACATCATCACTGAAAGTGCTTCTTTATATTTTCTTATCTTAACAGGAAAAACACCATTCAAATAAACTATTCTGGACATAGCCAAAAATTAAGAGTTAAATGAGTTCTGGACAAAGTAATTAGGGCAATTTCATTTTTAAAAGGGCATTTGTTTAAAAAAAGAAAAAAGGCAATTTGTGCTAATGATAGTTCATATAATAGCTGACTTTTTGTTGTGGCACCTACAAATGCAGATGGTAAAGTTATATGACAAGCTTTATAAAAATATCTCAGGAATTTTAAATAACAAAATTAAATATAATAAAGATAATTTTCTTATATGATTCTCTCTCTCTCTCTCTTTCTCTCTCTCTCTCTCTCTCCTCTCTCCTCTCTCTCTCTCTCTCTCTCTCTCTCTCTCTCTCTCTCTCTCTCTCTTGCAGGTGATGCCCTATGTATTTTCCTTTAAAATGCCTCAAGAACAAGCACAGGTAAACAAGTAGATTACCACTACTAATAGAGACTGGTGGCTACTTATAGTCTCCATAATGCTTTCTTTTATTCTTCTAGCTCTCCAGTGGGAAGGATATAAACACCTAAACTATGGTATCACTGTCTAGATACCACCATTGTCAGGCTGGCATCAGTCTATTAATGTTGGGCTCACTTAGTTCTCTAACAACAGGTAGCTCAGGAGAGTCTCCAGGACCCCAGAATTCCTTAGACATTTCCATGTTAGGGGTAAAGGAGATAACTAAGGCCCAGGCCAGGTCCTCTCTGAATCTAAAGTGCTGGAATTTGGTAACAAAAGAAGAGAAATACCATGGGGTGACATTGCGCAGTCCTAAATTTTGTTTCAGAGGGCAATGCATTTATACTTCTAACCCTCCTATAATATGACTACTAAACTGATAATATATAATATAATGTAAAAATAAGAAACACTTTCCCACACTATTTGGCAGTTATGAAATTCTGCTGAAAATATTTCCAGGTCTTTGGTTGCAATATGTCCTATTTTACTCCATCTCATAATTAAATGACAATGATTTACATAAATCAAAGAATTTAAAAAAAATAAATGCAACCCTGTAGAATTCAATTAAATTGGAAACTCATAAATATTATGAAAATAGATTCAAAGAAACAGGACTATAAACAAATTATCAGTAGACTATTGACATTTTCACAAAAAGTTACACCACTCTCTTCTGAAATTATAATTACGTAATTTTTTTCTTCCCACTCTCATTACAATACAAAACTTACTTATCTTATTCTATGGCAGAAATATTTAGAGAGTTAGATATGTAACAAGTAGAATTATTTCATTTTAAGCATCAGGAAACTGGGTCTTAATGAGATTAAATACCCCATCCCAATGAAATTAAAGAGCCAAGCTGGAATGTAATTCTCCACCCTTTTGTAACCACTAAGCCAGTGGCTCTCTACTCTGACTTTGCGTCAGAATCTGTGGTGATAATTTTTAAAATGACAAATGCCTGGACCTACGCTAGGCCTAATAAATCAAAACTCACAATTAGATGACAAATATAATTACCATTTAAAATGCTCAGTAGGTGATTCTGAGTCATAGCCAGGATTAAAAACCATAACACAAATATCATTATGGAACCACAATTGCTCTTATTTTAATATTTCATGTTTAACATAGTTACTTACTTAATGAGGTACAGAAGCAAAACAGCATAGAAAACTTTAATGCATGATAAGGTGAGTGGTATTGATTTTGTTGCTTGTCTATTTCTGGATTTTCCTAATATTAAGAAATTTATATGGATTATTTTAATGAAATGGTTAGTATTACATTTCCTAATAGTTTTTAAAAGAATGCATTCTTTTTTCCTTTATGATGATAGGGTTTTTAATACCAGGTCCTTCAGAGTGATGATTTTCAAAGATACAGGGAAAATGCATCACAGGCTATACTCATCTTAGGTATTTGCAAACTAATTTGTATATAAAGTCTCCAAGGTGTTCTTTTTTAAGCCTCATTTACTTAGTTGAATCTACTAAATCTTAAATTGCTAAGTGAAATAACTTAAAATTGAAGTTCAGTATCATGTGAGATATAAGCTTCCTGAAGTTTGAGAAAGGTTATCTACTCTTTTGTCCATATTTAATAATATAAAACTGCTACATATAAAATTGCTTTAAAATAATATTAACATTGGAAGATTAAAAAGAATGATCTATGCTGAAATAAAGTAGCCTCTCTTGTATAATTCTCTATTTATTTAGTATTATCCAGTTTATATGGTCCTTCCCTGGGAACAATCTCAGCAAACATTCACACAGTCACCTCCACAAACAGGGCAGCAACAATTTGAGGAGCAGGTACTTTTATTTTTTATTTTTATTGTATTTTTTACTTCTAAAAATGTTTTTTTTGCTAATGAGGATTTAGTTTCATGCATGCTAGGAAAGCACTCTATCACTGATCTCTGTCCTCAGCCCTATCTGAAAATAGGGAACATAAATAAATTTCAGAGAAAAAAGAAACTGAATATTTATTTAATACAAGTACTCAATACCTTGACCTGGTAGACATAAAAGGATATAAAGCTTTCTCCTATAAATCACTTCTGTGGGGTTTTATGTATCATTTTATGTCTCCAAGTCTGGATTTTAAATGAGTTAAATCAGTAAATGGATTCTAATAAAATCAGAGGCCAAAAACTGAATCACTTCTGAAAATTAAGTTTTATCACATTTAAAATGTACCAGTATTCATCTTTATCTATATACATATGCATGTAGTTCTTATTTAAAATACTAAAAAACAAAAAATAATAGCTATCTTGGTGAAAGTTGCCGTTAGCCACTCACTATATCTTCAGATAAAAATATATTGGAATTTGTAAACCTACAATGAATATTTAGAATTTTGATGTAAATTCGGATGGATCATACATACAGCCAGTCTTTGATTGGCTGATCTCACTTAGCATAATATTCTCTAGTTCTATCCATTTTCCTGCAATGACATCATTTTATTTTTCTTTATGGCTCAGTAAAATTCCATTGTACGTATACACCACATTTTCTTTATCCCTCATATGTTGATGACACCTAGGTTGGCTCCATAATTTAGCTATTGTGAATTATGCTGCTATAAACATGGGTATGCATGTATCACTATAGTACTCTGAGTTCAATTATTTTAGAAAAATGCCAAGAACTGGTATTGCTAGGTCATTTGGTGGTTCCATTCCTAGTCTTTTGAGGAACCTCTATACTGATCTCCATAGTGGTTATACTAACTTACAGTCCCACCAACAGTGAAAAAAAGTTCCTATTTCTCCACATCATCACCAGAATTTATTATTGTATTCCTGATGACCATCATTCTAACTGGAGTTAGATGGAATCCTAGTGTAGTTTTGATTTGCATTATACACCTTCGGTGAGATTGTAAATTAGTACAAAACTATGGAGAGTTTTAACCTAGAAATGATATGGTATTAAAAGGATTCTTGTCAATTTAATAATAATTTTTGCCAACTGAAACATGAACTTTTTAAAAAAAAAAGCATTTAATTATAAAAAGATGGGTACTTTTAAGTAATCATTTATTATAAATTTGTGACAAAAATTTAACCCAATTTTCAAAATCTGACAGATGCCATTCTATACTCAATTTGAATACATTCCACAACAAGAACCTGTGAGTAAATGCATAATTTTAATTTTTAAAAGATTATTTGAAACTATTTGCTTAATTCTTTATTAAATACATAAATGTTCAGCTAAACACCACCAAACATACTTCTCTAGTTGAATAAAGAAAGACAGGTTTATCTACACATATTACAAGAAGAACACACACCAGGGAACTATGAGATGTCTCAATAGGAAAGTATTAGAATATTCTCTTATAGGGTTTGGGCTTGCATCAGGTGATTTTGGAGAGAGCTCAGAGAGTAATGGTTGGCTCTGGAGTGGGCATTCTCGAGAAGTGGGAGTAAGCCAGGTGCAGTCGCGCATACCTATAATCCCAATACTGGGCAGGTTGAGACAGTGGGATCGCAGGTTTGAGGCCAGCCTCAGCAACGTAGCAAGACACTATTCCAAAATTAAAAAGCAAAAGTCTTAGGGTGTATCTCAGACATAGAATGTCCCTGGATTTAATCCCCAGTACAAGAAAAAGGAAGGAAGGAAAGAAAGAAGGGAGGGAGGGA